>JANHZU010007277.1:33957-45137 GCA_032468055.1 Acrochordus granulatus
ATGGAAGGCTGGGGGATGGGAGGGCGGGTGGGAGGGGAGAGACCTGAAGGCTGCAGAAAGGCAGTGGGCCAGCCCTGTTTCGCCCCCAGGTGGAGGAGCGCAGCTGCGTGAACAAGGAGAACTCACCGTCTCTGGCAGCCAAGGCCAAGTTGCTGGGCCCCGGGCAGGATGTTGCCCCCCAGTCCAGTGCTGAGTCAGGGTCCCTTGCTGCGTCTTCGCAGACACCCCCCATGCAGCGCCCTGTCGAGCCCCAGGAGGGGCAGCACAAGGTGGGTGCCCTCCCTTCCCCTCCCTCCCATCTACCTTGTTCATTTCCTACCATCCTAGCCGCTTCTTGTCATCAGCTGCTTCTCCCATCAGCTGCCCTATGTCCCTTTGCCATGGAGCAGGAGGCTGCAGACCCACTAGAGGCCCATTAAGGAGAAAGCCAGGGTGTTGGCAGGGCACTCCTCAGGTGAAGGGCCCCAGGGACCCCCTTGGTTCCTGGAGAAGAGGAGGAGGAGGATGGTGAAGCTGACATGGGGGCAGGGCAGGGTGGGGACAGCAGGCCTTCCTTCCTCCACCCTGAACCCTAAGGCCACACAGTGACCTCTGCACATGCCCTCTCGGTCCACAGAGCCACCTCGCCCATCGCGTCCCGCTCAAACCATACGCTGCCCCCGTCCCTCGCTCCCAGTCGCTGCAGGACCAGCCGAGCAAGAACATGGCTGCCTTCCCTGTCCATGACTCTGCCTCTGCCTCCTCCGCCCCATCCCCTCCACGAGCGGGTATGATCCGGCAGAACTCTGACCCCACTTCTGAGGGGCCTGCCCCACAGCCATCCCGGCCCACCACTGAGCAGCGAGGACCTTGGGTCAAAATGGACCCTGATGCACCCCCCCAGGTAAATCATGGGAGGTTGGGAGGATGGGCGGCTGGATGGGGACACTTGCCACCCCCAACTGTGTCTGGATGAGCTTAGCCAAGCCAAGAGTAAGGAACCATCCTCGCGCATAAGCAGGCTATGCTCTAGGCTGGGAGAGATGCTGCCATGGCCCATCAAGTGGCCCTCCTTCTGAGGCATAGGGACTCCTTCCTGCTCTCCCTCCCCAACCAAGATTTGCCAATGTAGGCAGAGTTTGCTCTGAACAGCTAGTTTTTGCCACACAAAGGAACATCCTTACAGGAGGAGGGGAGCCATTTCCTGAAAAATCTCTTTTATATCCTTGGTAAAGGGGTGGTGCTGATGCTAAGGAAGAGAGGTTCATTCCCCTCACCTCTTCTTCTACCCCAGGTGCCCCAGCGGACATCCTCCATAGCAACTGCCCTTAACACCAGTGGAGTGACCAGTGGCAGTGGTACACGGCCTGTCCATGCTGTCCGAGCCAGGTAGGTCTCCCTAGCTCAGAGTTTCCTGTTTCTGGGGTGGGAGAGAAGACCTGTTCTCCTTGACTGTCCTGCCTACGTGTTTGGGATTTCCTTCACCAGCCAGCCAGCCGTGTATGGGGTTCCATGTTCTATGCTGTGGCCAGGCCACAACAAAGAGACCTTGTCCTTTGGGAAATAATCAGGCTGGGCTGGGTGGCTCTGAGGTTGGGTTGTGGACAGGCAGATGGGCATTGCCCTTATGGCTGAACCAGGTCATCTCTAGAAACCATGAGAGGTGATGCTTCTGGTGTCATGTGGCAAGCAACTCGTGACCCAGCTTCTATAAAGAATAAAACTCCAGGAGTGGGTTAGAAGGGCTGTGGGGCATAGGAGCTGCACTTGCACTGGCACAATGTTGGAGGGTGTCTTCTCTGCTCATGGTCAGAACCTACATTCATCTTCCTGGTCTTCTGGCTGGGCTATTCCTGGATCCCACCCTCTACATCCCCAGGAGGTCCATGATGTGCTTCTGCTCCCCTCCACAGACCCCGTAGCAAGTCTGCGTGGCACATCCACATGCAGAGCCGGCTGGAGAAGGGGCCCCAGGGGGGGGACCCTTTGTCAGCCCCTTCTCTTCCCCCGCCTGCAGGCTGGACCCCTTCCATGCCAAACACCAGTAGGTAATGGATCCACTGCTGCCTGGGCTGGTCAGCTGGTTGGCTTGTTGGTGTTTCTCCTGCCTGGGTGAGGGCTTGGGTTCTGCTGCTGCTGCTGCTGCCACTGCTGGGGTGGGGTGGGCAGGCCGGGCAATCTGAGCACAGTGTCTCCTCCTTCCTGGCAGTAACCCAGACCTCCGAAGGAGTGATCCCGGCTGGGAGCGGGGGGACAGTTTGCTACAGTCGGGGGCTGCCAACTTGCCCCAGGCAGGCTCCCTGGAGCGTAACCGCGTAGCAGGTGAGGCAATTGGGGGACTCGGATCTTTCTTGAAGGGAAGGGGACCCCATGTTCTGCAAGATTGATAGGTAATTCTTTCAGCCAGGTTCCAAATGTGTCTGATCCACTTTTTGAAGCTCCACTTGGCTGCTTTCTGCCCACTTCTAGCTCTTGATTGCCTCTGGCTGTGAGAAAAGGAAATAGTCCCCTCCTCCTCCCTGGTTTTTCCAAGGCTCCAGAGCCTCAAATGTCCTTCCCTGATCTGGGAGTATGTGTGCATCCATTCCTTTTATGGCCTAGTGCCCTTGTTTGAGGGGTTGTGTGGAAGATGCTCTGCTCCTTGAAGCAGGGATGGGCAGACCTAGTTTTGCTGGGCAAGCATGCTGAGGGAGTGGACAGTGCAGCTCTGAGGGATCCATGGCCCAAATGGTGGCCCAGGAGGGTGGTTGTCCATTGGCGCTTAGTTGCCTCATTTTAGGGGAGAGGTCTGTTTCTGTTTGCACACAATTTGGCCTACCTACCCTGTTTCTCCAGCAGCTCCCCTGAAGCTGGAGAGCTCCCCAGTCTTGTCCCAAGGAAGGAAGGTCAAGGCAGATGACCATCGCTCGCGGCCAGGGCGGCCAGCAGTGAGTAGGAAGCTAGGAGAGTGGAGCAGGGCTGCTGATGGGGCCTGAAGAAGCAGCTGTGCTGGGAAAGGTCCACCTAGCAGTGAGGTGGCTGGGCCAGGCCAGGCCAAGAATCTGCAAATTTGCCAGAAAAGACTTTTGAGATTTGCCAAAGTATCAGGCGCAAATGGGAATAAAGTTTTGTGAAGGAGGAAGAAATGAGAGCAGCTCCTCTTGTTTCTGCACTGGGGCAGGGCAGGACAGGGCAGAGCATGGCTGGTGCCGCAGAGGGGAGCAGCCAGCCCAATTGTGGAGATGGGGGAACCATCTGCCCAAGGAATAGCAGCCTAATTGTTTCTTTCCTTCCTTTCTTCCTTCTGCATGACTCAGAGCTATAAGCGGGCAATTGGTGAGGTTAGTGCCACCTCCCACTTCCACTCCCACCATCTGCCTGTTCTCTGTCTTTTCTGCCCCTAATCAACTTTGCAGGGTTGTCTGCACCTCCTGCCTTAGACCTCCCCCCACCCCAGTTCCAGTTCCCCCCTCCTCCTTTTTCATATGTTGTGCCCAGCCTGGCCTGCCACACACGTCCCATGTCTTCTCATCCTGCCTTTTGGGGAGGGAAGGTACCTGGGGCCAGTTTCCCAGCCGGGGCATGCTGGGGAGGGGTTGGGACATCCATAATTCCCCCATTTCTGTCAGCAGCTAACCGAGGGAGGTTCCTTGGGCATGAGAGACAGACCCTCCCCCAGGCCCCAAATAGTTTGGTGCTTTTATCAATGTCTGGACATTCCCCCTGCATCTCTAGAATTTTGTCCTGCTCAAGGAGCGCCCAGAGGAGGTGGCCCCTAAGCCACTCAAGAAGGCCCTGGACTACTCTTCCTCCAGCGAAGAGGCTGACTCTAGTGAGGAAGAGGAAGAGGAGGAGGAGGAGGAGGCAGGCGAGGGGGAGCACTCCGAGCCTGGCACTAATACCCCTGGGGCTAGGTGAGGCATAGATGGCACAGGGGTTGTCTGCTTCTCTTCTGGCTTCCCTCGTGGGGACAAGGCTCCTTAAGCCCCTCACAGCAGCATTCCTGCCTTTTGTTCGGATGCAGGGATGGCGACACAGATTCGGTCAGCACCATGGTGGTACATGATGTGGAGGATTTGACAGGAGGCAGCGGTGGCTCAGAGAGCTCCTACGGCGAGGGCACCATGCTGGTGCAACGGGTGAGCAGCCCCTTGGCCTGCCTATGAACCTGGGGGTCAGTCTCCAATTAGACCAGGCAGAAAACACAACCAGATGACTAATTCTGCTTTACTGCAAGGCTGCATTAACAGAATCTTGCAAGTCTGAATACAAATCTCCTGTTTCTTTTACAATCCAAGAAACTAGGAGGGTCTCTTCTGAGCCTCTTTTTCCACCCATTATGTAGCTGTGGGCTATGCCCTCTCTTATCTGACCACTCCCTAGGCAGCACCTCTTCCCCAGCGTCGTTCCCACATACCATTATGCTGGGCACCCTTTCCTGCTTCTGACACAGCAGGCAGTGAGCCCATCCAGTTCTCCCTCAACTGAAATTGGGCTGGGTTGAAGCTGTCACAGGTCAGGACTGGCCAGTTCTCTCCCCTGTCCTGAAACTGAGCTGATATATTGTTCTAGCATTGGGCAGGGACTATTTCATCTACAAATGGGTTGTAAGAGGGTTAGGCGCGTACTTACAGGCCCAGGTCTGCTCCGTGCTGCCAGCTGTGAGGTCTGTTTGCTGCCAGAAGAGCTGTGCCAGAAGCAATGATGTGCCCATCCCTGTTGGTAAACTTGCTGATTATGCCTGGTAGGCTGCAGTATAATCGGGAGAGAAGGGGGGTACTCTGTCTTCGTCTGACCCAGCTTTGGCCTCTCTCTCTACCTTCTCCAGACCCCTGAAGAGGAACGTGGCCTTCTGCACAGTGACAGCAACGGCTACACCAACTTGCCTGATGTGGTTCAGCCCAGCCACTCACCCACAGAAGCCAAAAGCAGCAATGGCTCCTCCTCACCCGCCAAGGATGTGGCCACTGATGTGAGTGGGCAGGAAGCCCATGATGTGGAAGAAGGGCCTTGGAACAGAGCTAAGGGATCGTGCCCAGTTGGGGCTGCACTGGGGCCTCAGGTCTCCATGGATTTCTCCTCAGCCATGGCTCACCTGTCAGAGTCATTGCCCACCAGGATTGCCAGGGCCCTGCCCAGTGTCCTTGGCATTGGATTATCATTGGGGTCACACTGGCAGGCAAGGACTGAAGCATGCAGGACCTGAGAGCTACTTTGTCCTCTGGAAACGGCTCCTCTGCTGATTCTTCTCTTCCCCCTCTCCTGCCTGCAGTACCAATCCCGGGGGCTCGTCAAGGCTGCTGGCAAAAGCTCCTTCACCATGTTTGTAGATCTGGGCATCTATCAAAGCTCCCCTGGGGGAGGAGACACCATCCCCATAACTGGTGAGCAGGAGATTGGCATGAGTGGGGGAGGTGTTCTTGGCAGAAAAGAGATGTGCACCTGCTTAGCCTCGCTGGACCAAGGTTTCAGAATAGATATTGGCATTGCCCACCCTGAAGAAGCCAGGTTGCCTGGAGGACTTCCTTCAGGACCTGCCAGAGGGCTGAAGGGTGGTTCAGTGCCTGGCCATAAAAGTCTCTGCCCAGGTTTCCAGGGCCATCTCAAAGGCCGGGGCACCCTGGGAGGTTGCTGTCCTCCTCCCTCGGCCACTGAGCCTTTTCTCTTTGCCTCCTCTGGCTTGCAGCGTTTGACCCTGGGCGGTTGGAGCAGCTGCAGCTGGAGGCCCGGAAGGGCTCTGTGGTCAATGTAAACCCCACCAACACACGGCCCCACAGCGACACGCCAGAGATCCGCAAGTACAAGAAGCGTTTCAACTCCGAGATCCTCTGTGCAGCCCTTTGGGGTGAGGGCTGGAGTCGGGGTGGCAGGGGAGGGAGCTGCTGTGGCAGGCCACTCACGTTCTGCTTCTCCCTGGGTGGGATCCATAGGAGTCAACTTGCTGGTGGGCACCGAGAATGGGCTAATGCTCCTGGACCGCAGCGGGCAGGGCAAGGTCTACAGCCTTATCAATCGCCGCCGCTTCCAGCAGATGGATGTCTTGGAGGGCCTCAATCTCCTGACTACCATTTCTGGTAAGAGGGCTCCAGGCTTGAGAGGGTCAAGGATCAGGCCTGCTGGAAAGTGATGACCCCCAAGTCCCGCCACTCCCTTGGCCCCTTTGCTTGCTTCCTTCACAAGCAGTAGTGGTGCTCAGTGCTCCCCATCCCTTTCTCTCCCTCTGTAGGAAAGCGGAATAAGCTGCGGGTCTATTACCTCTCCTGGCTGCGGAACAAGATTTTGCACAATGACCCTGAAGTGGAGAAAAAGCAAGGATGGACCACAGTGGGGGACATGGAGGGCTGCATCCACTACCGTGTGGGTGAGCAGCAGCAGAACTTGGAAAGAGCATCGCAGAGCTACCCCATTTTCTGATCTCCCCTAAGCAAGGGAGCCCGCTGGGCACAGGGGGGCCTGGTTCTGCTCCTCTCGAGCTGACCGAGCGCTGGCAGTTCTGGCGTTAACGGGACTCCCATTCTCCCACAGTGAAGTATGAGCGGATCAAGTTCTTGGTGATTGCGCTGAAGAGCTCCGTGGAGGTCTATGCCTGGGCCCCAAAGCCCTACCACAAGTTCATGGCCTTCAAGGTAGTGGGGCAATAGGTGGAGGGAGGGACCAGAGCTTTTATCCTTCTGCCACCTCCCTAGGCAGCCAGGATGAGTCATTTTCCTTCCTTTCTCCCCTGTGCCTGCCCTGTAGTCCTTTGCTGACCTGCCTCATCGGCCATTGCTGGTGGAATTGACAGTAGAGGAAGGCCAGCGGCTCAAAGTTATCTATGGGTCATGTGCCGGTTTCCATGCCATTGATGTGGACTCAGGAAACAACTATGACATCTACATCCCAGTCCATGTGAGTGGGGAAGGGTGTCTTTGGAATCCGCTGCCCTACCAAGACCCAGTGGTGCCTTCAGTGATGCTGTTGCTGCTTCCATAGATCCAGTCTCAGATCACCCCGCATGCCATTGTCTTTCTACCCAACACGGACGGAATGGAAATGCTTCTTTGCTACGAGGACGAAGGCGTCTATGTCAACACCTATGGGCGTATCATCAAGGATGTTGTCCTGCAGTGGGGGGAGATGCCCACTTCTGTTGGTGAGTCTGGGGGTGGGGCAAGCTCTGGGGTTTCAGCACCAAAGAGGAACTCAGGCATTTGGGATGGGGAGTGGCTGGCTGGCTTACAACACCTGTGCAAAAGATCTCTGCACAGGAAGTGGATCAGCATCTAAGATGGCTGCAGAAAAGTCAAGTGCAAATGCCATTGCCTGGAATAAGTTCAGAGGGAGGTGAGACTCCATGGCCTCACAGATCACTTCTAGCTCAGGTATTCTTAAAGTATAGGCATTCCTTGACTTATGATTCAGCATTTCAGTCAGTGTCACAGATTCAGGTCACTGATGCAACAGGTTGGAATTTTGCATTCTCTGCAGCTTGACCCTCTTGCATGAAGCCCAGGTACCTTCTAGCCAGCATAGCTCTTAAAGGGTGAGCATCAGGCTGGGTTGGGCAGAGATGCCAGGTAACAGTTTGGGCTGCTGAGTATTTGGAAAGCAACAATGATGTGGCTCACTACATCAAGCTGTCTACTTTGGTTTCCATGGAAAGTCCAATGGATAACCTCATCCCAGAGCTGGCCCATCCAGTTGGCCTCTCCAGATTGCCCCTCTGCATTCTCATAAACTTCTTGCCGTTCTCATCTGAGTCACCTGCCCGTATTGTGGAAATTTCTGAAAAATTAATTACATTTAAAAAAAATATACCTGCTGGCCATATTAGGTTTGCGTAAAATATACATCAATCTCCTCTCAAAAGTATTACTTGGTTGCAATTGTTTTCTTGGTTCCTCCCTGCCCACCCGTTTCCACCACATTGGTTTCCTTCCATGCCCAAGAGATCTAAAAGCATGTTTCTCAGTGTTCTTTTCTTTGTAATTGGAATGTTCCATGTTGTGATTCATCCATCGTTTTTAGCCAGGAAGCTAGGGAAATAAATGCTAAAACGTATCTTGAACCCAAGTTAGTTAAACCTCCATTAACTTGAAGAAACTTGTCCATCTCTCTGACTGTTCCACACAGTGTCTCTTCCAGCAGGGAAGAATTAAAGTAGCCTCTCCTGCTAATCAGGGTAATTTTGCCCAAACTTAATGCCTCCTCTTTTCCTGGGCTATGGATGGTACCCTTCCGCCTTGGGGAGAAGCACACCCCCTGGGGTAAGGACTGCCTCTTCCTTGGAAGTTGTTGAAATGTTAGTGCCCCTGCCTTCTCCTTCTCTGGCTCTTCCATCCCTCTAGAGGAGGGCCTTGTGGAGGAGGTTGTAGAGGATGCAATGAATTGGGGAGGGGGAGATCCCCTGGAGGCCTGTTTCTTCTATGGGCGGGAGGAGGTTCTGTTTCTTTGGATTGGTATAATTTCAAACCACGGAAGCAAAGCAGATAGTAAGCTGCTCAGTATGGAAATCCCAACCATATCTGGCCCTTTTCCTTCTAGCATACATCTGCTCCAATCAGATCATGGGCTGGGGTGAAAAGGCCATCGAAATCCGTTCAGTGGAGACAGGCCACCTGGACGGTGTCTTCATGCACAAGCGGGCCCAACGGCTAAAGTTCCTGTGTGAACGGAATGACAAGGTAGCAAGGAGTGCTGGGCCTGTTTGTGCACTGTTTGGCCAGAAGGCATAGCCAGCTGTTCCTCAGTTTTTGCAGGGGGAGGAGCTGGACAGAAAGGCCAGACCCCTCAGCTGGGGGGGCTTGTTCTCCCTGTAGTTCCAAGTAGGTGTGTCCTCCCCGCCTGGTCTCATCTTTCCACTGCTGTTTCTCCTGCAGGTGTTCTTTGCCTCAGTGCGCTCAGGGGGCAGCAGCCAAGTCTACTTCATGACGCTGAACAGGAACTGCATCATGAACTGGTGAAAGCAGGCAAGGACTACTGCAGAGGAAAGCCCTGCCCACCTCCGGAAGGCTGAGAAAGTCGCCACCGGGTGGGCCATCCCAGCAGCCCTTGGCGAGGGGGAGGCTTGCATCAGCCCTCCTAGGCAACCATCCAGGAAACACAAATCACTGAGCTAATTCTACTCTGGCACCACTGGGGGCTCCTCTTTTCTGATGGTTTTCTAGGCAATATCTTTCCCCTTCCTCTCCCAAGGTCATTCACACATTCCATTAGCAATTGTGGGAAAAGCCAGCTGGAGAGGAGGGCTCTCAGTAAAATCCCCATGTCCCCCAAGGCTTCCCCCTCCCCAACTCAATTGACTTGAACTGGAGCAAGAACATCCCAATTCATGGGGGTGGGAGATGATGATACAAATGACACCCCTCCACTAACACCATGCTTTCAGTCATGCACGCTCGGCCTTCTTGTACTGTTCTGTTTCTCCTCTGTTGTGATCTGGGCACCATGTCCCCAACGCCATTTCTTCCTCTGCTCTCTGGAGTCCTTGGGTGGGGGGTTCGCTGTCTTCTGGGGATGAGGGGGTTGTTCCTCCTCTCAATCCCCAGCTTTGGGCTCCACATGGATATATATATCAGAATTCTCTCCCACCTGACCAAGAGGGGAGCTGTGTATATTTTGCTTTACTTATTCTTTTGTAATGGCAATTAAGTAATTAACTAATAAAGCACTTTAATGGCCCAGCTCATCAGGGTAGGCAGGGGTACCTGCAGAAGCCTGGGCCGCCTTCCCTGCGCCTTTTCCTTCTTCAGGAGCCAGGATAGGGTAGACCTTTTCTCCCCCAGGCAGAAGCGCTGTCTGCTTTTGTCCTCCTGCTGGCCACCCGCCCCACCCCTTTTTCCATTTTGGCTAGGCTTGAGGTGCTTCCACTGGGCTTACTCTGGTGATCCACTGGGGCAGACACAGACCATGAAATAGCCCATTTGTAACTCTTTTTGGGCAACTTGATTTCTTGTGCAGTTTGCTTGCATTTGTATATAACCCCTCCCCAACTTCTCTGTGGAAAAAGGGAGCTGCCCACCCTCCAGGAATCTGTGGTGGCCTTGGCATTTCATCTCTTGATAAAAGAACCAAAAACCATCTGTCTGATTGTGATTCCTTTCTGTGCTGCAAACAGGGAACTCCCCCAGGCCTGCTCAGGGACCCAGGAGGGGCAGGAAGGCTGGTTTCAGCTTCTGGACAGGGGCTGGCTTCTCCTTGAGGCTGGGCAAAGGTCCTGATAAGGCTGGAGCTGGAAGGAAAGGATGAGCTGACCTGCAGGAAAGCGGCCGTGCCCTCACATGGGGAGGAAAACTTTGCTGCCCCTCCTAACAGGAGAGTATCTCTTGGCCCTGGGTGAATGCAGGATGAAAGCATGACACAGCGGGAAGGGGGAAAGATGCAGAAATAGGGGTGGCCCTGGCCAAAGAGGAGGCTAATTTTAATCTTACATCCCCATCCAAGTGCCAACTGACCAAAAACTCAGTTTGCCTTCTATGTGAAGACCTTAAGAACCCAGCAGCATTAAGTGAAACTGCAGCAATGTCTGGGCCCAAAAAGTATAAGCCAAGTGAGGTAAACTGCAATTTATTTGCATTATATGGAACATCACAAACACCACAGGAGAGCCCAGGTTAGAAGTAAATATAGGCTGGTAGGTAGTTCTTGCAAGAAAAGCTGGTTTTATTTCAGTGTAGATGCTGAAGAGTTGTCTGCCTGTTGCCTCCCAGCTGCACGCTAGGGGCACCTCTTGCCCAGCTTCAGCTGCCCACTGTGCCTCCCTCTTGTGGGCAAATGCCCCCATGTCCAAGGCAGCATTGAAAAAGAAATGGTCACCCACCCACTCCACTGGCCCCATGTCCCTCACTGCTCCCAGAGATCCAGCATGCTCCCAGCAAGGGCTTCAGCAGTGGAGGCCACCCGCTAACTACTATTTGGGAGGCTTCTGTGTCTCCCCCACCCCGCCACTGATCCACTTCAGGGGACCCAACTTAGTTGATCAGCTGCGAGGGTTGCAGCACCCTCTAGTGGCAGCAGAGAGCTGATTGGGAGCATTTGGGGGATTGCAGGGATGCCCCTGCTCCAAAGGAGAGACTGGCAGAGCCTCTCCCATGGAGTTCTAGATGGGTCCCTGTGCACTCCCTGTGAACCTGTTATCCTGTCTGGAGTTCTCCCACATTTTTGTTGTTCAGTCACGCAGTCGTATCTGACTCTTCGCGACCCCATGGACTGCATTACGCCAGGCCTCCCTGTCCTGCACTGCC
>JANHZU010007278.1:33165-44252 GCA_032468055.1 Acrochordus granulatus
TCCATCTCTCATCTTTTGGTTGTTTGCATCCTGCCTTGGAGGGCAGCAAGCAGCCCCAGCTGCTTCAACTACAGCTCAGGTACTTATTGGTACACGACTCTAGGGCTACAAGAAGCTCCTGAGTGAGCTACAGTGAAAAGACACAGTGCTGTAGGAAGCCCCAGCCACCTGAGTGCATTGCAAAGTCTAAGTGCTCCAGAAAATTCTAACTACCCCAGCAACAGAGCATAAAGCTACAGTGCCCTGGGAAGCCCTAGCAGCAGGGCACAAAGCCACAGCATCCTGGAAAACCTCAATCAAGTCCCATCCAGTCATCCTCATTATCCTCTACTCTAAATCCCCTACTGTCCTGTACACCACTGCCCCAGCTAGCCTTTGCTGTATTTTTTCTCCCACTGAAGATGAGGCTATGTTCCCCAGATCTCAAAAGGAAATCTCCATGTATACTTTTAGGAAGAAAGCCTCATGCGGCCAGCTGCTGTCTTGCAAAGAGCTAGGCCAGGTATGCTTGGTCAGCATGGGAGCAAGAAAGATAGTGAAAGTCAGCTAGGATGGCAGAAGCCATGGAGCATAGGAGGTGGAAAAGAGCAGAGATTGAAGGTAATAGGTGGATGAGGGGGGTTGCAGCTTCCCTGCTGTTGAAAATGTGGGTAAGTTACCAAGCACTTAAATTTTGACCACATGACTAAGGGAACTAATTGGGGGTTGCAATGGCCATAACTTTGGGGACCAAAGTTGTAAAATCCCTTCATTCAGTGCCACCATAACTTCAAATAGTCACTGAATGAATGGTCATAACTCAAGGACTATCTGCAATTTCAGATAAAGTTATAGTTCTTTTAAAGAGGAGCTGACATGTCCATGCCTCTTTGAAGCACCCTGTTCACTTTAAATCCAAATAGTTATGCACCCCTGATTAGAAGATCTCTTTAAACTATTTACAACTCTGTTTTAAAGTCTTAAACTTGGTATATTTTGAACTCTCAGTTGTATCTCATAAATATTTCTCCCCTAATTTAACTTGTATTTGCTTTATTCCGAGAGGCTCTTATATACTTAGAAATATTATATCTGTTCTCAAACAGATCCAATTTATATTTTATTTCCTATATGCTATTTTCCTCATAAAAATTTTATTATCAGTCTCACAGAATATTTATTTTCCTAGCTCCATAAAAATGGATATCTCATGAAGCTCCTCTCCTTGAGACTCTGAGGCAGCCATGTGTTCTCAAAGGCCTACAGAAGGCACTTTGCGGTTTTCCCAGGTCAGCTGCATGTACTTTTGGGGCGGGACGAATATTTAAGTGATGTGGCTATGCATGCAGAGACAATCTAGAAAAGTCCTCAAAACAACTATACCATGTCTTCTGAATAATGCAGTTGCCTCAGTCTATTAAGAGGCTCTTTGCTCATGCTTCTCATGATTTATGAACTGCTTTGTACAGCCTTAGTACCTCTATTACAGTAGGTAAGAACCATTCTTAAAAACATTTTGAGAATGGCTGAAAAGAATAAATTGGTTAGAATGATTATGCAAGGTAGATGAGGTCACAGTTTTCTGGATTCTATTTGACTGGGTTTTTGAGATAAGTTTGGATTTTTTATTTTTTGTTTGTTATCTCAAAATGATAGGAAATAATGTAATCAATTTTCAGATACTATAATTAGAGATAACTTCCAGGGCGCAAAAAATGGATTTGGGAACTGTATATTCTCTGAAATTTCCACTTGCCTCTTTGGAACCTAAGATTCTGACTTCTGCATTACAGCATTATGCCTTTTCTACTGCTATTAATTTAACTATCATTGCTGTTCTTATAATGTAACTTAACTGAACTGGGATATCTGGTAATTTTCTGTAGTCCATACTGGTAGCTTTCCCTTCCTTTCTGCATTTGCATATTCCCTCAAAGCAGAACACAGAGCTGCTTGGAGAGCTTTGGTGCAAGAGAAAAGTGAATGGACTTGTCCCTCTTATTGAATTTGCAATGAGTTCAAATGACAATTTAAGGCATTTGAGGAAACTAGATGCAACAAGAATTATTTTGTGTTCTGTACTCCTCATTTTAAACCATTCCCAATTAGCTGGACAATGTTCTAGATGCAGTCACACTATAAATGCATTATGATACTGGTATCTGTATTTTTAATGCTACTTATTCCTATGATGCTGCTGGCTTTTCATGGAAGACACTCACTATGTCAATAATTTTATTTAACTGTTTGCCATTATTCCAAGATAATCTAAACCTATTAGTCTGCATGAGTAGTTAGGATTGTTGGCATCAATGTGCCAATGTGTCATTTTGTACTGGCAAGATATGGGGAATCTGCGAAAGATAGGATATGGGAAATATTTCTGATTGATTACCAATGCCAGTACCAAAAGATTTTCCAGGTATTATTTTTAACATTTTAAATAAAAGCACATAAAGAACAAATTAGGAAGCTATTTTACATTAAAGTAACAGAATTTACTTATAAGTAGTGGCAGCTCTTGAACAATGTGACAGATGAGAAGATCCAGGCATTTTGACAGGTATTCACTGCTGCTTTGCTGTTCTTTTCCTGGTGTAGCTTTTCTGCTGTCCCTTTCTATGTACATCACCAATCTCCTTTGAAAAAAATGCAAAAAAAGACTGACATTTCTCCAAAAGATGTTTGACATTAATTTTATATAATATTTAGACTGTGATTAGGAAACTAATTTTAGGATCAGTTGTCTCACAGTTATTTCTGAATGATCAGAATATTAATTCTGTAACAATAAAACCAGGGAAATTGTCTAAGTGATGATAATAGCTATAAGTGAGTATCTGGTAATGTAGAATTATGTAATTTTGCTTCATAAGAAGTCCAGTTCTAAACATATTGATCTGCAATTTCTTCATACAGTAACAATTGCCTAACATTAAAAACAGGAATCTATTACTGGATAAGCAATTCCATCACAAATGTAGCAGAGGAAAATCTAACATTACAAGGTTCCTCCATTAGATCTTGTAAGCTATTGTTGTTCAATCACACAGTCATGTTCAATTCTTTGCGACCCTGGATCGCAGCACACCAGGCCTCCCTGTCTTGTACTACCTCCCAGAGTCCACCCAAACCCATGCCCATTGCACTGACTATGCTATCTAACCATCTGGTCCTCTACCATTCCCTTCTCCTTTTGCCTTCAATCTTTCCCAGCATCACAATCTTTTCTAATGAGTCCTCTTTGCATTATGTGACCAAATTATTTGAGTTTCAGCTTCAGTACCTGTCCTTCCAGTGAAAATCAGGGTTGATTTCTTTTAGGATTGACTGGTTTGATCTCTTTGCCATCCAAGAGACTCTCAAGAGTCTTCTCCAGCACCACAATTCAAAGGCATCAATTCTTTGGTGCTCAGCCTTCCTTAAGGTCCAAATCTCACAGCCATACATTACTACTGGGAAAACCATAGACTTGACTATATGGACCTTTGTTGGCAAGGTGATGTCCCTGCTTTTTAATATGCTATCTACATTTGCCATAGCTTTCCTCCCAAGGAGCAAGTGTCTTTCATTTGTTCCCCTTCTATTTGCCAGGAAGTGATGGGACTGATTGCCAGGATCTTAGTTTTTTTAATGTTGAGTTTCAAACCAAGTTCTGCACTCTCCTCTTTCAGCCTCATCAAGAGGTTTTTTAGTTCCTCTTCATTTTCTACCATTCAAGTGGTATTGTCTGAGTATCTGAGGTTGTTTATATTTCTCTCGGCAATCTTAATTCCAGTTGGTGGTTCATCCAGCCCAGCATTTTGCATGATGCACTCTCTATATAAGTTAAATAAGCAGGGTAACAATATTCAGCCCAGTTTGAAACCAATATGTTGTTCTATGTCTGGTTCTAACTGTTGATGCTTGACTAGCTGTCAACAGGAGACAGATAAGGTGGTCTGATATTCCCATCTCTTTAAGAATTTGCCAGAGTTTGTTGTGATCCATACGATCAAAACTTTTAGCGTAGTCAGTGAAGCAGAAGTAGAATGTTTTTCTGGAACTCCCTTGCTTTTTCTGTGATCCAGTGAATGTTGGCAATTTGATCTCTAGTTCCTCTGCCTCTTTGAAAGCCAGCTTGTACTTCAGGTAGTTCTAGGTTCACATACTGCTGAAGCCTAGTTTGTAGTATAACCTTGACAGTATGTGAAATGAGAGAAATTGTACAATAGTTTGAACATTCTTTGGCATTGCTCTACTTTGGGACTAGAATGTAAATTGACCTTTTCAAATCCTGTAGCCACTGTTGAGTTTTCCAAATTTGTTAGTATATTGTGTGCAGCACTTTAACAGCATCATCTCTTAGGATTTTAAATAGTTCAACTGGAATATTGTCACCCCCACTAGTTTTGTTAGTAATGTTCTTAAGGCACACTTGACTTCACACTACAGGATGTCTGGCTTTAAGTTAGCAACCACATCATCATGGTTAACAGGGACATTTAGATCTTTCTTTAATACTGTATATTCTTGCCATCTCTTCTTAATTACTTCTACTTGTTAGGTCCCTACCATTTTTGTCCTTTATCATGCCAATTTTTGCACACAACATTCCCTTGATATCTCCAATTTTCTTGAAGAAATCTCTAGTCTTTCCCAATCTATTATTTTCCTCTATTTCTTTGCAGTGTTCATCTACAAAGACCTTCTTATCTCTCCTTGCTATTTTCTGGAAATCTGCATTCAGTTAGGTATATCTTTCCCTTTCTCCTTTGTGTTTCACTTTCCTTCTTTTCTCAGTTATTTGTAAAGCATCATCAGACAGCCACTTTGCTTTCTTGCATTTATGCTTCTTTGGGATGGTTTTAGTAGCTACTTCTTGTACAATGTTATGCAACTCCATCCATAGTTCTTCAGGCACTCTGTCTGTCAGATCTAATCCCTTAAATCTATTCATCACTTCCACTATATATTCATAAGGGGATATCACTGAGGTCATACCTGAATGGCATAGTGGTTTTCCCTTCCATTTAAGCTTAAATTCTTCCATTTAAATCTAAATTTTGCAATAAGCAGCTCATGATCTGAGCCATAGACAGGTCCAGGTATAAAACTTCTCCATCTTTAGCTGCAAAGAATATAATCAATCTGATTTTGGTGTTGACCATCTGGTGATATCCATGTGTAGAGTTGCCTGTTGAATTGTTGGAAAAGTATTTGTTCGGACCAGCTTGATTTCTTGACAAATTTCTGTTGACCTATGTCCTGCTTCAGTTTGTACTCCAAGGCCAGACTTGCCTGTTATTCCAGTTATCTTCTGACTTCCTATTTTGGCATTGTAATCCCCTGTGATGAAAAGAACATCTTTTTTTGGTGTGACTTCTAGAACGTGTTGTAGGCCTTCAAATAACCAGTCAACTTCAGCCTCTTCAGCATCAGTTGTTCGTGCACAGAGTTGGATTATTGTGATGTTGAATGTTTTGTCTTGGATTCGAATCAAGATCATTCTGTCATTTTTGAGATTGTTCCATAGTACTGCTTTTGGCACTCTTTTATTGACTAATGGCTATTTCATTTCTTCTAAGGGATTCTTGTCCATAGTAGTAGATATAGTGATCATCTGAATTAAATTCATCCATTCCTGTCCATTTTAGTTTACTGATTCCCAAGATTTGATGTTCAATCCTGCCATCTTATGTTTGACCACATTCAGCTTATCTTGATTCATAGAACTTATTTTCCAGGTTCCTATACAATATTGTTCTTTATAGCATCACGCTTATCTTTCACCTCTAGATATATCCACAGTTTAGCATCAAACGTCTGAGCCATTTCACTCTTTCTGGAGGTAATTCCTTCTGATCTGAGAGGCTCATCTTCTGGCATCCTATCTTTTAGTCTTTTGTTACCATCCATGGGATTTTTTTTGTCAAGGATATTGGAGTGGGCTGCCATTTCCTTCTCCAGAGGCTAACATAAATGGCAGTAGCCATTCCATTTTGCAGATCTTCTACATATTTAAATCCATGTACATGCATAGCTGCTTTGTTCTATAGTGGATATAAAAAGTCAACCCTTGTTAAAATGCCAGTTTTTTTCAGATGTAAAAAAAATCAGACCAAGATAAATCACTACAGAATTTTTTCCACCTTTAATATAACATATAAGCTGCCCAAGACAATTGAAAAAACAAACTGAAATATTTTAGGGGGGAAAATAAAAAAATAAAATACATGTCTGATACACAAGGGCAGTATGATATTGTCAGTATATAAAACTTGGTGGGATGGAACCCATGAGCAAAACATACTACTAGAAAGATGTAATTTGTTGAAAAGAAAGAGCCCCAACAAAAGAAGATATATAAATATAAAGTACATGATACCAAGGAAAGCCTTCTTGAAAGTATTTGGGTAAAGATTAGGGGGAAAAGAAATGACACTGCTATTGTACCCTATTAGAGAAAATAGATGTAAATCAATTAGCTGAGGTATCCAGGGAACATGCCATTGTTTCCACACTCTAGTGACCGGCTCTCCTTTATAAACACAATTTCCAGAGCTCTACAGACCATGTTTGGGAAGGAGAAGAAGCAATCCACCTGTTGGCTCCCTAAACAGTGGAGGCCACATGGAACTCTCCTGGAAGAAGGTACCATTTTGAAGCAATCATAATTCATCGAGGCTGTTCCCAAAATGATACTCATATCTAGGGTAGCGCCATGTAGCCACCACTGTGTAGGAAGGATGCAAGGCAGAAATGCTACTTCTTGAAGATCTACTGAAAACATAAGTGATCAGGATAGGGTATATAGGATCCAACAAATTAGGAAGCAGACCCAAAGCCTGTGGTGACACAGCATATGGGATGGGAGGGGATATAGGGAGGGGATATAAGCGGGAGATG
The DNA here is from genome assembly GCA_032468055.1 of Acrochordus granulatus. Lineage (NCBI taxonomy): Eukaryota > Metazoa > Chordata > Lepidosauria > Squamata > Acrochordidae > Acrochordus > Acrochordus granulatus. Next base: position 40,033 of record JANHZU010007278.1, read on the forward strand.
TTGTAGCATCCCTACAATTGGTAATAAGGCAGGCAGACTGCCAAATGCCTGAATTTTGTTCATGTGACTGAGGGAGCACTACATGGCCATAATACCAAGCAAGGTTATAAGTTCTTTCATTCAGCACTGTCATAATTTCAAATGGTCACTGAATGAATGGTCATAAATTGAGATTATCTGTTTATAATGAGCAAGAGAAAAGTCAAGGAAATGGTTGATCCATTAATGAGAGAACATTAATGATGACAGGCATCAGGAAGAAAAAGTAACTGTAATTCTTTTTCTGAATTTATCTTAATGTAAAGGAAAAAGTAGTCCAAGCTGTCAAAAGTAGCACTATGGGAGACAGAAGAGGGAAAAAAATAAAAATAGGTAAGGAATTGGTTAGGGAATACCCAGCTGCCCTAAATGAGTTCAAATCTCCTACATTGGATGGTTTATACCCTAATGTACTGAAGAAGCTGACAGATGTGATCTCAGAACCACTGAATGAAATCTTCGAAATTGGGGAATGGGGAAACTGCCAGAGATTGGGTCAGATTTGGTTCAGATCTTTAAAAAGAGGGAAAGTAGATTCAGGAAAGCTTAATATCAATACATGGGAAAATTCTGGAAAAGATAATCAAGCAATGGGTTTGTGAGCAATGGATTTGTGAAAAAACAAAATGATTATTAGAAGCCAGCAAGGATTAGTTAAGAAGAGGTCATGCCAAACTGATCTTATTGCCTTCTCTGACAAAGCGACTAAAATAGTGAACCAAGGAAAAACTGTGAATTATTTAGATTTCAGTAAGGTATGTATTAAAGCAGACCACAGCCTACTTCCTGGTAAGATAAAACTATGTGGGATAGACAGTACCATTACCAGAAGGATTTTTAATTCACTGATGAATCAAATTCAGCATGTGGTTCTTAGTGGAATTACAGTTATATGCAGGGAAGTATGCAGTGAAGTTCCTCAAGATTTTCTTTTGGGGCCAGTATTTTTCAACATCTTAATAAATGACCTAGATGAGGGAGTGAAAGAACATTAATCAAATTTGTGGATGATACAATCCTGGGGAGAATTCCTAACACTTCAGAATATAGACTGAAGTTTCAGAAGGATCTTGATAGACTTGAGCATTGGGCCCTATCCAACAAGATGCATTTCAGCAGCAGGAAAAGTAAGGTCCTGCATTTAGGCAAGAAAAACCAGACATAGGGTAGGCAGTACTTAGCTCAACAGTAGTCTCAACCTATGAGAAGGATCTAGATGTCCCGGTGCATTACCACTTAGGTAGGAATCAGCAGTGTACTGCAGCTGTCAAAAAAGCCAATGTAGTCCTAGGTTATATCAACAGAAGAATACTATTAAGATTAAGGGAATGCTTAATTCTTTAATGCATTGGTGGGGCCACATTTAACCAGTTAAGATAATCACAATACAAAAAAGATGCTGAGACCCTAGAAAGAGTGCAGAATAAAGCAACAAAGATAGTAAGTCTGTACACTAAATCCTATGAAGAATTGCTAAAGCAACAATGTATGTTTAGCTTAACGAAGAGAAGATTGAGAAGAGATGTGATAGCAGTCTTCCAATACTTAAGGGCTTCCACAGGGAATAAGGTATCAATTTATTTTCTTTAACATATGATGATAGAACATAAAGTAATCAGTAGAACTATCAGATGGAGATCCAACCTGGAAATAAGGAAGAATTTCCTGATAGTGCAAACTATTAAGTTATGAAAAAAGTGTGCCTACAGGAGTTATGATGCTCCATTGCTGGAGGTTTTAAGAAATGATTGGACAACCATTTCTCTAAGATGGTATGACAACGCCTCCTCTAGACTGGACTACAAGATTTTCAAGATCCCTTCCAATCCTATGATTCTATAATATGTCCAATCCAAACTCCATTGCAATATCTTGGTTATATATTCAGACAGTGTTGAGCAGAAATTCCATTTTAGATGGTATTTTCCATGCAGCTTCAAATTGTCCACATGAAGGAGATGGAATAGCCTGGCAGATGTTTTAGATGTTTAATAGCCATAGCTATAAGCCATAGCTTATTCAGTATTGTTGATAATCAATGCAATGACAAATAGCAGTGATGATAGGGAGTCTCTTGATGTTAACCTCTTCCAGTCTATCACCATTAACCAACAACTGTGTTTACTTTTCTTTTACACAAAGCTTCTGATATTGCTAACTTCTGTTATTTCTAGGCATTTAATTATTCAGTCATGTGGCAGATAGTCAAATGTATTTTTGTAATCAATTCAATTACATTCAACATGATCTTCCTTCTCTTGCAGCTTTCCACAATCATCTTGTCAATTATTAACTGATCTGAACCTCATGTAAAAGTATGTAATATTCAAAATAGTAACTTTTGAAGGGAACATTATTCCAGCCCAAGTTTAATAAAGTAATTTTCAAAGACAAGGACAAGTAAATGTGTCTTAGTGATTGTGAAATTCGTCTTAGTGATTGTGAAATTAGGCAAGTCTTTGACTTGCCTAATACAATAGCAGTACGCAGAATGGGAGTATTGATTCCAGTGTTCCTTAGTTTCCTCATACAGAAATTTCTGAAACATCACAATAATTTGTATCACAAAATCATCTTTCAATTATTAACTTGCTAAGGGTAGATCTATAAAAGGTTTCCAAACCTGTACAGAGCATTTAATAAATGCAAACAAAGTATTCCCATTTCATAATTGTGATAGTAATGTAAACTGATAATCTGGTATTGTCCCAGCAATAGAATTTAAACAAATATACATTAAAATCCATAGTAAAAGGTTTTGAGCATGTTTATATTAAAGTAGTATATTTATGAGTTCTGTACCTTGTTTGGCAGCTCAGAAGTAACATCTCTTTATTATTAGTTAAAATTTGTAGAAGGACCAAAAAAGCTTTTGCTCGAATTACAGTAGAAGGACTTTCAAGTAGTCGAATAACTGTAGTTACAAGATCCTGGGCAGAAAAAGTACAAACACTTTTTCAGTGGGAAATACAAACATATAGATGTAAATGCAGATAAAGCAGCCAATGCAATATAATGGTCAAGATGTTTGAGCTGGCCTGGGGAAAAGCTTTAACTAATATACAAATAGTTATAAATATATAAATTAAAATATAATATATTTTATGCCAGTCATTCTCAGTTATTTACCCCCAAAGTACTTCAGAAGTGAGTTTTGAGGGAAACAAATGAGGGAGATTCCCATATATGCCACCTTAATTTCCCCCAGAGGAAAGAATATAAGTATAATAAACGAGAGGTATCCTAAAACCCAGATTTTTCATCAAAATACATTCTGTGAGTATCATAGAAAAGGAGCAGATCTTGTGATCCAACATTGCTTTTATCATTTACTTTCCCTTGCTCTCACTCCCCATCTGAATACCTTAGCAATAAAATAATATAGAGAATAACTACACAGGTATTTTAGAAGATGTATCAAGTATCTCTAGCTGTGCAAGTCTGATGTACATGGCAGAAATGCCTTTTAATGCAGTTTTCTTTAGGATACAAGAAAATGCAATTTCTGTGAACTGTTTCTCATATTGCAACAAACTAAAGATCATTCCCAAGAAGATTTAATTTATTAAGAATATGAAGTGATCAGAAAAAATATATATAAAATATTAAAGACAATATTCAATTCAATACAAATGATTAAACTTAATGAAAGACATTTGAAAGCAAAATCCTATATTTGAGATTCTTTTTCTAATAAAAATACAATCAGAAAATATGTGGTCATATGAAATGATATTAATTATACTAATTCACTATGTGAAATTTTGTACAGATTATAATGTACTGAGCTCTAGTATTTATTTCTAAATTAAATACATTTCTACACAGAATAAATATTAATTAGTAATCCTTCCTAATTTCTTCCTTATTTCCACATTATTATACAGAATTAAGTGAAATATGTGCATCATAATTAATTAATTATATTGATATTATTATAGTAAAGCAAGCAAATGTCTTTATCAAACCTAATTAAATTACACGAATTAAAAATTACTATCTTGCACCTTTATCTTTACCTTTTGTACAGTAAAATAGAAACGTCCTGTTTACAGAAAATATTATTTCTAAAGAGTATTAATCAATTCCACTTATAAATTAGCCTATTTATTTATTTTACACATTTCTATGCCACCAATTTCCAAAGACTCTTGGCGGCTTACATAGATTAGTTATTTATA
>JANHZU010007279.1:23355-33979 GCA_032468055.1 Acrochordus granulatus
AAAAAACCCCCCTCAGCTTCCTACCTTTGTGGTTTGAAATATGGAATTAGAATTTAATCAAGCCTAGACATTAAGTTAGAAACTGAAAGCCCTAATTAGTGGGGCATATGGTCTCATAACCATCACCATTCATTTTATAGAAAGTAACACTTGTTATAAATTTTTCTTTTTCATCATCTTCATCTATAAATACTTATTGCAATTTGTTTTCCAAGATATTTGGAGTAACTGGAGAGCCAGTTTGGTCTAACAGTTAAGGTAACACACTAGAAATTGGGAGGTTGTAAGTTCTGGTTCCACTTTAGCCATGAAAGCTGGCTGATTGACCTCAGGAAAATAGTAGGAGGAAAGTGTGTTAAATACGTTTGCTGCCTTGTTTATAAAATAATCAAGGCGGGATACAAATAAATAAAATAAAAAATAAACTTGCAATCAACAGTGTATTATGGCCTTATAGTATTTATTTTAGTAGGCTTTGAGTGTACTGTAAAGTTTTCAATTTTAACTTGGAAATTAATCATATAGTCTGTGTCCTACATACATTGGATTTTATTGTGCTATTCCGGCATTATTTTATATGTATCTGTATATATATGTGTATATGTGTGTGTGAATACACACACATACACACACACACAACACACACACTATGATGGATATTCAGAGCCTTCAAACCAGTTCTTTGTTTGATTAAGTTTAAGAAATTGAGGCAAGGTTGAGAATAATGAACCTCATGCCTTCTGAAGGAAGAGCGATGCTTGCTTTAGCACAGCTCCTCCTGGAAATAGAGCTTAGCTTTTCACTACCAAAGAGTTCTCATTATAAGGCAACATAGAAGTATAATTGTTGGATTTGAACAGAAAGAGCCAAATTAAAGTAAATTTGATTCTACTACTTTAATGGCTGTCTCAAGGGTTACAAGAATTTCTCCTTCTAAGCACCAAAACTTCTGACTTGGCTTATAATCTAACAGTGCTCCCGGGGATTGCACCTCCTTCAATTGCTCAAGTGTAATGACTCTTGGCTGATCCCCCTCTTCACAGATGGTTCAGTCCTGGTTTCCCCCACAGAAATAAAACTTTACTTTCTATCCCACTTTTCATCTCTCAAAGCTCAAATGACTTATTTAATAATCAGTGGAAAAAAAGTATACTGAGCCCCAAATTTGAGCCCCAAAACTGAGCAATATGACATTGAAGGAAAGAAATAGAAGAAAAGGGACAACACAGAATCACAGAGTTGGAAGGGGCTTATCTAATTCAACCCTTCTCAAGGCAGAATCCAAACAAGTGTGTGATCACTTTGTTTGGCAAGCTGTTCCACTGGCTGATTGACTGAACTTTGAGAATTTCTCCTGTGGTCTAGCCTGGACCTAGTTCCTTGAATTTTAATCCACAGTTTCTGGTCTCTGGGGCAATAGAGAATAAATCCTTTTCCTTTTCCATGTGACAACTCTTCAGAGATTTAAAGATTGCTATCATATCCCCACTTAGTCAACTATATGTAGGATTAACATAAAAAGATACAGGTTTCCTCTGTGGGTCATGGCTGACTCTAGGGGTGGCGCTCATCTCCAATTCACAGCTGAGGGAGCCAACATTTGTCTGAAGGCACATCATGGTCATGTGGCTGGCATGACTAGATGCCAAGGCACACACAGAACACTCTTATCTTTCCCACTGTAGGTGGTACCTATTTATCTACTTGCATTATTACATGCTTTCAAACTTCTAGGTTGGCAGGAGCCAGGGCAAGTAATGTGAGCTCACCCCATTATGCGGTGGCACTTGGGTCTGCAGCTTGGGCTGCCAACTTCTGGCTGACAAGCCCAGCATCTTAACCGCTTGGCCACCACGCCCCCTTAGGGTTAACTTACTCAGACCCTTTAACCATTCACCAAGGGTTTCTAGATGTGTCTTGTGCTCCCCAGCTGAACTTGCATCAGTTGCCCTTGGTTCCTTTCAAACTGTGGGGCCCAGAACTGGACATAGTACACCAGATCGTGTCTGACCAATGCAACAAGTCAGGAGGGCCATGATTTCAGGGTTTCTGTTTAATGCACTCCAAGATAGCAGCTGAACCCTTGTTCCAGCAACAATTTTCAAACTTAAAAGCCTAGTTCTTAAATCATGATTGTTTGATTACAGCCGAGTGCTGCCCCACCATGAATGTTTATGGAAATACATCAGTAGACATGGTCTTCACTTCTTCTCTGAAGGATTGATTTAATGTGATAGATTGCTCTCAGTGGATCACAATTATGACACCCAATCTGAAAATGGTGTTAGTGAAATATGGCCTTTGAAATACTTTTAGTTTAGTCTTCCCAGATTTTAATGTGCCTTCAATATTCACAGCTGACATGATGCTTGATATTTAAAAGCACTTTTCACAAGTCAGTGTAATATATTAATATTACACTGTTTCTGTAGTAGAAGAAAAATATGAAGGGGGTCTTAGGGCAAAAGTAAGGGTCTAGTTAGTCTTTCTGTTCTATATCAGACTCAGATTTGTTCATTCATAAACATGCATTTCTAAAAAGCTTTTTCACAAAACATTGATTCCGTGTGTTTTCTTTCACAGTGCTGCTTATTTCTCTAGACATTTTCCCTCAAAATATGCATTTTGACAGTTGTTACTCTCAGTTCATTTTCAATTGTACTTTTGAAAAATAAACAATATGCCTTTCTCAATATACTTTATTAAATTTCTACAAAAGATAAAATGTAAAAAACAAAACAAAAACTACTAAGAAGGAAAAAGGTAGGGAAAGGGAAGGTGCAAAGGAATAAAGAAAAACAAAAAGGGAAGAATAACTTCCAACTTTCTTTGATACACTAAAAATGTGAAATACATTAACCTTTTGGTCTAACATTCAATAATATCCAGTATTTCTATAATTGTAAATGTTTCTAATTGTCAAATCCCAAAATTAATATAGCATTTCTTTTGGTTTATAGCAAAAAGTCCAAAAGTGATTTCCATGTAGAAACAATGCTAGACAAATCAAGGTTGTTACTTTCGCATCTCATCAGTTCCGTTAACTTCACCATCCATTCTTCCACTGTGGGAATATGTAAATCTTTTTACTGGCCAATATGCTTTTCTCAATTTTTATACATTCTATCTCTCATGCTAGGTAAAGATTCAATCTACGTATATATGTAGCAAAAATGTTTGGAGGCTGCAATCTTCACATCACGTGCAGCTTTTGAAAACAAGATGAATTAAGAGATCTTGCTCTTTGGAGTTGACAACAAAAGTTGGAGGTATTTAATCTGTCAGATTGAATCCTGGTAGATTACACTTTAGGAGATCTGGCATTTGACCAGACAAATAAAGGGCTTTCCCGAATGTAGGAAGTACAAATCAGGTACTATTTGTGCAGAGATCCAGTTAAGTAAGGAGTTTTAAACAGAAGACATGCATCAATGGTTTAGAGGAGCTCTTTTGTCCATCAAGCCAAGAGCCGTATTAGGAGTGGAAACTAGAGTCAGAAATGGACTGGGCTGAAAGAAAAAAAAATCTATTTTCTATGCAATTAATAATTTCTCCCAGGGAATCTGGAGTAATGGTTTCTAGCTCACATGGAAGTTTTTGTATATACAGGGAGGCATCCTATTGTGGACTTTTATGCTCTACGGATGAAACTACCTCTTCACCTACATTGTCAAAAGGAAGAGAATGATGAGAATGATCTTGCTTCTCAGGGTGAATAATCCCACTGGAGGGAAGCTCCTACGGAGAATCCAGATCCCACATTAAGATGAAGCACCAAGAATTGGAAGCCAATGAAGAGGAGAGCTGAAGAAATAATACTGCAAACTCTGGTGTCTGTTTAGAGAAGCGAAGAGAGAAAGAAATGATGTGCTTCCAAGCTCTATTTCTGTCTCCCCACTAAGAATGAGCAATATTTTATTTATTTATCTTTAAAGATGACGAGCTAGAAAAATATAGCAAATGCTGGGCATTGTTTGTTCAGCTTGTTTTGTGAACGTAGCATCCTAAGGCTGGCTTAAGACTGGAGCTGTGTTTGAAGTTTCCCAACTCTGGCAGTTGATTTACAGTGACTAATTCTAAGGGAAGAGTAACAAAACTGCAAAAAATCTTGCAAACCAATTTAAAAAGGCGACTGGACTTTTATTTTTTACTTTTAGATGTCACAGAGAAACGTTTCTAAGGGAAGAGCTTCATTCTACAAGCCTTTGAGAAGAGAAAGAAGGGGACTCAGCTGCACTTATTTTGAGAAGGGAAAGTACTAAATAAAATAGCACAAACACGGAAGGAACTCAAAGGACATGAAATATAAATATCTGTTTCTTCAATATATTCTCTGATCCTATTCACTCTCCACCTATAGCTTTCTCTTTTGCTTTCCTTTTTTTGTAAAACAAAAAACTACTCTGGCAATGAGATTTTTCTAAAGACCTGTGCACATTTCTCTTCATAGTCTGAAGTGCGATTATTATGGAAAGTGAAAAACAAGTGTCAGGACTCTAAACCAAAAGCCTAACATTTCTATGCAATGCCCTCTATGGTTGCACAGCAAAGGAAGTCTTGGATTCTATTATACCAGGCAAGCAGAATTAATAATTAAAACACATAATTAAAAATGTTAATAATTAACAATCCCAGTGCACCAGGTCGATCTCAGCACATGTTCTCCGAGCCTCAGAAAAATCTCTGTTTAGAGACCCAGAGCAAATGCAATGTTTTTGCCATGCTTGATGGGAAAACAAGAATTGTGCAGAGGAACCCCAGAGAGAGTGGAAAGAGATTTTGACAAATTATGCAAAATTAAAAGCAAGTGTCAAAGAGGACATAAAGAAATAAAGCTTTAAGACACCGCTTTAGTTGTTTATCTTTTAGGGAAGAAACATTCACTTGGTTGAATTTGCTAGTTTATAGTTATCTGAGTACAGATAGTCCTCAACTTATATTCATTCATTTGAAGTTACAATGGCACTGAAGAAAGTGACTTACAGTTGGTCCTCACACTTAAGACCATCATAGCATCCTCACAGTCATGTGATAAAAATTCAGGCATTTGGCAACCAGCCTGTATTTACAATGGTTACAGCATCCCAAAGTCACATGATTGCCATTTGCAACCTTCCCAGCCAGTTTCTGACAAGCAAAGTCAATGGGGGAAACCAGATTCACTTAACAACCACATGATTCACTTAACACTGCAATGATTTTCTTAACAACCATTGAAAAAGGGTCATAAAATTCAGCATGATTCACTTAAAAACTGCCTTGCTTAGCCATGGAAATTCTGATCCCCATTGTGGTTGTAAGTCAAGAACTATCTGTATTAAGTGTTGAACTCAGTACAAGTATTGAAGAACAATATGGCTATGTTCAGTCATTGCAGTAAACAACATTGGTTTGGGGAAGCCATGTATAAGTCATGGTTTATCATTGCATGTGTTATGTGAATATAGCCATTGTGTCTTAGTCAACAACCTATGGTTAAACACATCATAATGAAGCACAGGTAGGAGCATAGCTTATGTTTCAGGAGTTGACATCCTAACATTTCTCAAAGAATCCTTACAAATATTGTATTCCTTATAAAAGGAAGCTAAGTGGTTGACCTCAAAGAACATCAGCCCTTCATAGAAACTGAAAGTAGACACATAGAAAGTTTCTGTGCTTTACTCTTGGTTAGTGGTGAGGGGGCCATCATTAGAAAACTCAGCAGTGACAAGCAGAACCTTCTGAGCTGGAATAGAAGTGTTATTTGTTTCTGGGATATATGGGAGTTATAATGCCTCCCAGATAAATAAATAAATTGAGTTGGAAGGGTTTAAGTAATTACTTTGCACTCTGACATATAAACATACTCCTGAGGATGATTCTTTCCCCTCACCTGATTAGGACTGCTAGAATGAATCACAAGCATTGCGTTGCATAAAAAAACTGCACTCACGGATCCCATTGAATTGAAGGCCCAATCAGTTCCCTGCTCTTCTTAATGTCGAGAGAGTAAGTTGGCTGCAAAGTTAAACGGATCTTGACTAGATAAAATACAGTGGAAAGGAAAGTTGGAAGAATGCGGTAAAATGCTGGAATGCACATATAAGCTGGCTTTTGTATAGATCAAGAGAGAGCTCATTAGGCCCGAAAGTAAAAAAATTATTGCAACTGTAAACCTAGTTTTCTGCCTTTGAATTTACTAGTCAGTAAATTTCCTTCTCATTTGAAAATACCAAGGAGTAGATTCAAGGCCAGCATCCAAAATTATGGGAAAACTCACACAGACACATTTGAGTCTTACCAAAGATTTCAGAGATGTTCACAAACTTTAAGAGGAATTGCAAATGTTGATGTTGTCAGGAGCATTAGACATTTCACCCAGGGCAACTCTTTCAAGTGCACTGAGATGATCTACAGAGTGAGTACATAAATTTTGTTAAAAAGGGAATTTTTTATTAAGAGTATACTAAACACTCACAACACATAATCTCAGTATTTTTTTTTTTTTGCATTTGAAGAGCTTTTCTTACAGTTCAGAAAAAATAGGTTTCAAGAAGACTTCTTGAGCACATTTTAAACAAGATGTTTCATCCTGCTTTTGTGTCCTCATCCATGTTTGCATCCACACATGTCTGTCCAAATTATTAACACAATCACAAGATCAAGAAGATTTTACATGGTTATATAACCTACTTTCATAAAATCTATCAAAATATGACTAGTGGACTCAAATTGCTCATTATAATGGTTTTCTTCAACCATCTCTGTCTAATTCTAGTTCTGGAGGTGGGGGAAACAGACCTTCATTAAAGAGGTAAGGTATACACCATTTGCTATCTGCCAATATTTTTGCTGTGGTAACAAGGACAAAATGTGTATTTTTCATTAATTCCATTGAGAGACCAGAGTGAGATGAATTGAATTTTCCTGCTTTATTTGCACAAATGGGCTTTCAAGCAGTTCGATGCGCACATATGTTATGGGGATGTGTTCTGAATGTATAAAGATGGAAACAGCTTAACATTTTTGGAATCTAAAATGGTTGGAAAGTGGTGGGGCATGAAGGAGAAATGGAGGTCCGTGAGCAGATTAAGGAGAGCAAATGGTGAAATCTTTACTGTGGTGCAAACTCTGTTCTATGTTATTTTCATCCTAACATTGCATGCAAGTGGTAAGGGAACCAGCTTGGGTCTTGATTCACAATGTGTATTCCATCAATTTGAGTAAACCTTGACTTGTTGCAGTAGGTCTGAATGGGACAGCTTGTATATATAATCCAGAAAGTTTCTGATTTTAGTCAACAGCAATCTTTCTTGTCATGGACAAAAAGTCAAATGACCATGGCAAAAGTAGCATAACAGGATAGGATAAGTAATGGGAACAAGTGGAGAAACCTCTTTCTCAAATCTCCTTTATTCAGTGGCTAATATATAGAAGCTACATTAGTTGCACAAAGAATGTGAAGTAGACAGGTATATGGCTACTTGATTATTTCCAGTTCTTCAAAAATGCTATTGAAATTGGATGACTAGTAATTTAACCTGACAATGAGGACCTGTTTCTTTGGCCAGCAGTTGCAGTGACTAGTTTCCTAAGCAGCAGAAGAAACAGAACTTACAGGTTATGACTTTGATAAGAATGACTAAGCAAAGATGCAACCAATCCATCCATTATCTGGAATAATATCTTTCTTTGATACATCTACGGAGGACCATCTGCATATCTTTTGAGTATGGGGCAATGGAAAGATAGATTATGACAAGTTATTAAAGAAGTTTCAATTATTTGTGGGTTTTCAATTTGGGAGAGACAGAAACCTTTAGATTCCAAATCTCAATTTGTATTGAATTCCAAATTGAAATGAGTGGCCTCCAAAGCAATCGGAATCAGAATTCAGTCCTCGGATTGAAGATATTTTATTATAATAATCAAAATAACAAATTACATAGATAAATAGGAAGATTGAGGGGTTTTCATGTGAGAATATCCATTATATCATATTATATTGCTGCTGTGGAATATTTTAAACAATGAATAAATTACATTATCATCATCTTTGTTCACATTTACCCTTTTCTGGAATCAAGAAAATGAATCAACAAAATATCCCTGGCTGAACAATCCTATTTGATGTTGCACCATGGCTCCTTCTCTTCTTTTTGCTTTATTATTTATAACTGAAACTACATAAATCTCAAAACAACAGTAACAGTGAGCTTTAGTGACCAAGGGGAAACATATTTTTTACATGTAGTCTTAGAGGAAATGCAAATTGTTTTTTGGAAACAAATATACACATGCACACCCTAACAACATCAAACATTGCCTCAAGAAGGCCAAGATGGAAAGAAGCAATAAATCTTTAGTCTCCGTATTTGACTTGCCTTTATTGACCATCTTAGCAAGGAAAAAGCATCTTCCCAGACTCCCTTTTTCAATAGTGCAAATACTATAACATATTTAGACTTACAAATGATGCCTTTCTAACTGAGATAACTTGTTGTTCAGTCGAGCAGTCGTGTCCGACTCTTCGCGACCCCATGGACTGCACTACGTCAGGCCCCCCTGTCTTGCACTGCCTCCCGGAGTCTTCCCAAGCTCACGCCTATCAATCCATCTCATCTTCTGCCATCCCCTTTTCCTCTTCCCTTCAATCCTTCCCAGCATCACAGTCTTTTCTATTTTTTATTTTATTTTATATTTGTATAAATATAAAATATTTATTTTATATTTTTATTTTATATTTTCTTAGATCTATTTAATAATGCAAGTTTATGAGTGGCATCTGATGTATTTGAGTAAGACTCTCTTGAAAGATGCTTGATCAAAAATTAGCCAGGTATTCTAATGTTGTGATGACAGGACACTTTTTAAAAAAATCAGTGCGCTTTGTAGGGTTTATAAATTGTATCCCCCTAGAGATTCAGATGGCCCCAGTCCTGTTAGCTTTTCACAAGGCACTGAAGTCCAGGCTATTTCCCCAGGTACAGTTTTTGGGTCTGGGAGAGTTGATGAGCTCTGTTGTTACTGATGTGTTTTAGTTTTTGGGTGAATGGGGTTATTATTTATCCTTAGGCATTTTGGGTTATATGTATGGATGTTTTGTGTTTTAATCCTTGTAAGCTGCTTAGAGTCACTTAGTCAGATGGGCAGTTACATAAATTACAATCCATTGTGGATGGGAGAAGCATAATGTTGGAATAGCTCAGGTTGTGAGAAGGTGATTGGTATGAGTTCTTGGCCTAAAATAGAAAGCCACCAATGATCCAGGAAATTTGATCTTTTCAAATGTAATAGAAGCATCAGAAGTCAGAAAGGCTTCAGATTTTGGGATAAAGTATTGAACAACAAAAGATCACCAAAGGAGGTTTATGACTCCACAGTCATCACATTTGGGGAGAACAATATTGAAAAGCCATTCCATTCAAATTGAACAGTAATTCATAGTGGTGGTGGGGAAGCATTGAAGAAATGTTATCTGCAGCATTGCTTATAAACTAACTGATTCTTCCATTTTAGTGTAGTAAGTTCTTAAACAATCTTATTACTTCTGAGAAAACATACATGAGCTGGAATCCAAAGAAGTTAAATATACTGAAATCCATTTTTACTGTCATTTTAAAAACTTCCTTCCTTTGCTGTTTAGAAACCCGATTAGCTATAGTTATGTGTAGTTAGATATAGACTAGCTATAGTCTGAAGTCTGCTAGATTGGTTCTGCTTTTTCAAAGCCCTCCAGTGACTCTTATTTTTAAAACTCTGTGTTTGTACGCTTGCTATGTTTTGTAAGAAATATGTGATGTTCTAGTTTTGAAGCGGACAGAGAAAGAAAAAAGAGAATGGAAAAAGACAACTCTTCTCTTTAAATTTGAAAACACTTATTAAAACAGTGGCTAAAGCTAACGCCAGTGCATCTGTCATTCAAACATTATTCCTGCCACCTCTGGATTGAGATCAATGAGATCCTAGCATCTAAGACTGCTACTGTAGCTAAAGAGTCAGTATTTAGCCACAAAGTTATAAAGCTAAGAAATATACCAATTTGACACCAGGAAGACTGAGACTCTTGAAATGCTGTTTTCCCATTAATGTTAAACTGCTGAGAGGACATAGCATACAGAGGGAGACTGAAAAGATTTCCCATAATGCCAAGAATTTAGTTATTTCAAAAAAAGCCTAAATTCAAGATCTGCTAGCCCTACCGTAACAGAAACAGAATGTTTATGAAGTCATACAAATCTGAGCAGTGCAGTAAAAATGAGCTAAACCCCACCATCAATCTGTAACAAGGCCCAGGCAAACAAATTTGGCAGAAGGAAAAGAAGGATTGCGCAAGCACATCAGTCAGGGAATTGAGGGAACCAAAGGTGTCTCGATAAAGTAAGCACTACCTTTCTAGCTGCTGAACTGAGAAAATGGTTGTTCTGGATCAGAGGGAAAAGCGATATATATGAGATATGTACAATTAAAAGGAGATGCAGTGGCGCAGCAGCTTAATGATGCCAGTTGCATTGACCAGAAATGGCCAGCACTCTGGCAGTTCGAGCCGCAGCACTGCGTGATGGGGTGAGCTCCTGTCACTCGCCTCCAGCTCCTGCCCACCTAGCAGTTCGAAAGCATGTAAAAATGCAAGTAGATGAAT
>JANHZU010007279.1:58322-81208 GCA_032468055.1 Acrochordus granulatus
AATTAATTAAAGTTTCCTTGGTGTTTCGAAAGCCTCTCTAGGATAAACCATATAGAAATGTTGCAAATCTTCTTTTCTTTTTATGCCGCATTCTCTCTCTTTCTCTTTTTTTCCCAGCCATCATCACAATTTAAGGACTTCACAATTTGCAGAACTGTCTCTCCATCAATTTCTCCAATCTTGTTGGTTCGAAGCATAGTATAATTGACAGCAGGTCTTCCTTTCATTGATCAGTTCTATTCTTTTGTTGTTGTTGTTAACACAAGTATCTAAAGTCTAATGGTGTTATAAAGTTCACTGTTTTGTTCTTCTTACAAAAAGAAATTCAAACATTTATTTGGACATTTTTTATAATGTTTTCCATCTGAAGATAGATGGTTACCCTCTATGGTACATGACTGGGTGCAGATATCTTACATTTCCCAACTGCTGTTCTTCTCAGGGGTGGCTATACTTGTGGATATTTATTTTTAAGAATAATTATTTAAATTGTTCCCTATCCAACAAGCTGACTCATGCGGATAAATGATCACAGTTAAAAGTAGACAATGTATTCTATGCTAAAGGAATATTTGTTCTATAAGTATTCTTTTTTCAACAGAGAGCCAAACATTTTTTTTTATCCAGAACACATTCCCCCAGGAATAAAATGTTAGAGGCTGAGGAATGGATATGACTGAAGCAAAGATTGGGTAAAGCCAAAAGAGAGTGGAAGGAACATAATCTCTTTTAATACTCCCTTTCTTCCCTTTCTTTTGTTTTCTATGCAGCAGGGTACAGGAAAACAAAAAACAAAAACTCTTTGTAGGAATCTAAACTGATTTCTTATATAGAGAATTAAAAGTTGACTAGTCTTAAGACTGCAAGTTGATCAGCTCTGCTGGGTTTAACCATAGTTTGTTGAACTGATGGCCTGGTTAAGGATTGTCCTTAACTGGTCAATTTATTGTAAATAATTTAATCCAATCAATTTGTATGAATAAGCAATGGTTCACTGAATTTCTGTGTTACTTTGAAAACACCAGATTCAGTTTAATGCACTGAAACAATTCACCAATTAGATAGGAAAATTTCATTCAAAGGGCCGATTAGTTTGAACTGCTTTCAGATCTAGCCTTTGAATTAAAGTTTACATAAAGCCCAAGTTTACAAAGCAATTTAAAGGTTTACACATTGTTGTAAGTGAAAAGAAATCAAATCCCATTACGGTTTAGATCAGCTTTTCTCAATCTTTTTTTCTCTAGACAAACCTATGAAATAATTTTCAGGTCTCAGGGATCCCCTGCATAAAATTATTATATTTTCATTTCGTGGTATATTGTCTGGAGATTTAGTCATGGCAACTGGACTTCTTTTCTTTTTGTCTTAGAAACATTTTGCTGCTGTTTCTAAGACAAAAGGAAAAGTCCAGTTGCCATGACTAAATCTTCAGAAAACTAACTCCATCTGGATGACTGAGAAATCTTCACTTTCATGGTACTTTAGTGTGATCAATAAGTTCTATTGTCTGTCCAAATTCCCACCATTGGAAACATTAGCATGGCATGGTATGCAAAGTTCAAAAATGTTTTATTTTTTACCATGGTCTCTTATGGAACCCTTAACAATCTTTTATAGAACCCTCATGTTGATAAAGGCTGGCTTAGACTGACATGCAAACCTAGTTACTCCTTTCTTGTTCATGGAAACATTAAATTCAACCTTCCTTTATAAGAAGAAAACTGATTAAACTTCCAATGAACTTTGACTTCGGTGCCGGTGAATCGCATAGGAGAGCAGCAGGCTTGCTCAGAAGGTCTGTGGAAAGCCAGCTCAGAACACATAGACCTGTTCTCCAGCAGCTTGATTCTGACCCCCTCCTCTCTGCAATTACTGCCTTAGGCATCTGCTTCATTCTGCCAAAGAACGGGTTGCATTTTATTTCTTCATTGATATTGTAAGCCACCAGAGGTCTTAGTTATTGAGCAGTGTATACATAAGATTGATAAATAAATGCCTCACGCTAAATCATGGTAGAACCAGCCTTGAAAAGCACCACTTCCTCTCATTGTAATTCCAAAAGATCTTGGCAGAAGTCCGGATATTAATTATTGGTAGCAGGTGGAATTAAAAACAAACACAAAAAACAGACCTGTGCCCGATCATTTTTGACAGCAGAATTGGAAAAATATAATTCAAAAGGAAATGATTAAATATGCTTTATAACCCACTCATAAACTTTTGTTATTGGATGGATTAAAACAATCAGTGATTAAATACTGGAGCCAAAGCATTTGGTTATATATAAAAGATACTTCCCATGAAACTTTATTACTTTTACTTTTGGGGTATTATGGACTCTATTTTTTTTAACTTGAAAATCTATAAGTGGGTCTGAGTCACTAGCCAAGCTGCAGAGCAAAAAAGGACCACTTATGAACAATGGAATGGAAGAATCACTGGAGCAAAGCTGAAGCTGGAAAGGATCATAATGTAGATGGATTCCAGCCACCCCAAATTACCTACTAAATTGCCAAGTATCTGTTAACTTCAAAAGTTAGGAGAAAGAAACATAAAATTTTATGTTTATTTAATATCTGAATTATTAATCTGCCGTACGATATCAACTGTTGCATTAAAGGTTCATTCTTCACTGTACTCAAGGCTCTAAAATAGTGAAGATATATCCAGAAATCTCCTACAGTGTCTGTAGAACTGAAAAGGTTTCAGTGATTACTGTTTTACTGCTGAGCCATAGTGTGAAGTCTTACACATTGAGTAAAACAATACTGTAACCAAGGAAACATTCAAATAATAACATTCAAATGTAAATGCTTTGAACAACAATTACTTCCAAACCAAAATTACATGCTCCTGCCAAGAAGAATTTCGTTGAAAAAAATCAAATTCTGTAGCTTCTGCAAAGCTGTAGCCCTAAAACTTGCCATATACCATATGATTGTACATTAAACCAGCTTCTCTGATGTGATGCCTTCCAGCTGTGCTGGGTTGGTCATCATAGTCAGGAATTCTGAGAGCTGAAGTCAATACAACTGGAGAGTATCTTATTAAATGTAGGAGAGTTGTGTTAACTATATCTTAAAAAGAATTGTGGTTCTTAATGAATGTTGATTTGTTGTCATGTAAAGTGAATGGACTAGGGCTAAGGAGATTTAGGTTCAAATTTACCCTCAGTCAATCTTTTATTACAGTCACAGAACAGAATTAAAAATTAAAACATTAAAATAAAATGAAACAAAAGAGAACAAGACATAATAGTACATTACAGTTAGTGGTGAGATCATCAATGGGCAGCCAAAGTCTGTCTATTTTTACAGATAGTATAGTAGAATTTAGTTATGTTCAAAGATACTGTATCATGCTGATCTGACAGTAACATCTGTACATAAAAGAGATCAGAATTTTCCGCATATTTTTCCAGGTAGGGAGTTATAAAATGAGTCTGTGAATCCTTAAGAGGACAGGAGCTGTGGTTTCAGTAGCCCCTTGGCCACAGGGAACTCATCTCAGCTTATATGGGACTTTTTGTATTGGCTCTCTAGTCAAATTTATCCTCAACTTTGGACTAACTACAATACTATCTCTCAATGGAGCATTCCCAATAGTGGGAAAATGGGAAGAAGGAATATCTGAAAGAAAAATGATATATGCATCTTCATTGCCTTCCATCCAGTGGGAGCCCTGAATCTTTAAATAAACACTTCCGTGTGACCTCCCACCATGAATATATGTCTGATTTAACTTACAGTCTCCAAGATACACTATAATGTTGAAGGAAGTATAAATATAGTTGATCAATACCTTTCCCATATGATGCTGTAATTCATCCAGTAAGTAACTTTAAATATATTCAGCAGAAATGGCTGCCGAGTGCTTTTCTCCTAGTCTATTATTTGACCTGCAAAAAACTTTAGCTCTTTGTAGTCTCATTATTGTCATGCATACCAATGGTTTTTATAACGATTATAAGTAAAACTTAATGATTGGTTCAATCCTCCAATTAGCTTCTGAGAAAAATCATCCTCAACCTCCAGTGCAGTTCTTGATGGACATTCCTCCCCATTCATTCAACTAATGATCATTTTTAATTGCTAAGGATGGGCATATTTAATCATCTCCCCTTTTTAAAGAAAACGAATTAAAATATATCTCTGATCTGAAGACGAGGGAGAATTGTTCATAGAGAGCTCTTCCCCTATTTCTTTAAAAGTACATATTTTATTTTTGTCTTCCAGCTGAGTTTCTTGCAATGAGCGTAAATCCATCTCAAGATGAATGCATGGGTGGTGAGCAGAGAAGAAAGCTAGGCTATGAAATATTTCTGCTTCCTGTAAGAAGCAAGAACCCTGATTTGATTTCCATAGTTGCTTCAGTGTTTCATGTTTTTAATGGCAGCATAATTCACCTCGATGCTGTTTCATTTCCATATCATTGTGAGCCCTCCAAAGCTGGCATTCAGCAATCTCTGCCATAATTACAGGGTCATCAAGACAGAGTCCAAATGGATGTTTGTTAATTTGTAGTCTTATTTTATTTTCCCTTTAATCGGACATTATAGCAGTACTGCATGTGGATTCCATAGGCCTCTGCAATAATTATTATGAAATGGTTAATGCTACCAGCAAGTGACATCACATCTTGAATGTATGTCAGTATTGTATGTATTTTCTTATGTGTGGTATGTGAGCAACATTATATTGACTTATACAATCCTGTTGGAAGATTGGGAAAAACAAGGAAGATTGGGAAAAACGGAAATGTGAGAAGAACTTTCTGCACATATTCTTCTGGGTGTCTATGTGACTCTTAAGGAGTTGACAAGAGACAAAAATCATAACTTTGACAACAGTCTGCAACTTTTGGGCCCATCGGGGCATCTCATCCTAACATTGGTGAGACCTAGTTTGCATAGAATTGTGTGAACTTGCTTGGGTTAAAACTATGGTGTAGTTGCACTTAAGTAGTGTGGTCAGATTTGCCAAAAGAGATTTGTACTGTCCTTACTGTTAGCAGGGAACGCTACTAGTGATTTCAGATAAGATCAGTAACCAGGTCTACACTTCTCTAGCATATTTAAGAGCATCATGTGAAAATTGACCAAAACCATGGAAGATAGTAGAGGTCAATAGCTATGGACCCATGTAGTGATAACCTAACTGTAATTTGAAATGTAAATGATCAAGGGTCTGAATGAGCAAATTAAATGAAAGACTTGATTTTATTCATTAATGATTGAATGAAGGGCCTAAAATACATACTAAAAAGTATGACTTGATGTCTTCTAGGTTGTTATGGTTGAATGTGAAAATAAGAATCCAAAGATTGGTAATAGCTGCATGTAACATTCCAATAAATGGTGATTAGAACAATCAGAGATGAATTTTGAGGGGAAAAATTACTCAAGTACTGTATAAATGAGATCCAAGATGTATGTAAGGGAGGAGGGAAATATTCTGTTAGGTGATATGAATTGATGCATTGGAGTAAGATGAGGAAATACTGAAAAGGATTTGGGGCCTTTTGGGGACCAAGAAATAAATGAGAATGGTGACTGTTTGGTGACACCTGCTTAAACAGAGACCATTTGTTTCAAATACATAATTTAAGCATGAGAAAGCCAATTTCATCTGGTAGCTAAGTCTTTAGGCTAGAAACCAGGAGAACCAACTCAGGCAAGAAAGCTGGCTAGATGACTTTGGGCCAATCACCAGGAGACCATGAGTTCTAGTTCTGCTTTAGGCAGGAAAACCAGGTGGATGACTTTGGATCCGTCTATCTCAGCCCAACCCATCTCATAGGGTTGTTGTTAGGAAAATAAGAAGAGGAAGGAATATTTGATATGTCTGCCACCTTGAGTTGTTTATAAAAATAATGAAGTCATGTTATAAATAATAAAATAAGTCCAACCTATCCATAGCAGAAAAATTAAACATAAAACTAATCTCATGATTTGTTTACTATTTATGGAGGAAGATTCAGGGATTGAGTGAAAGATGGAAGGGTAATGAGAAATTCTAATTTTTGGCAATGTCAGATGGAGATCTTGGGGGAAAGTGGATGTGGGTGAAAGGAAATCAGAATTAAAATAGTACACCAACAAGAAGAAAAAGTTGAGTTCTCTATGAAAAATATGGTAACAAAAGAAGAGAATGGGTAAATGTTATAAAGGATACTACGTGAATAATGGTACATCATTTATATATGCATATTAGAACTTGTTTTGAGTTGGAAACTCTACTGCCAATTTTGCAAAATTCAAAAAATAACTATGCTCCAATCTGCAGATTCATTTGGGAATTTTGAGCTAAGTTATTGGGCTGGAGGAGGAGGTGGAGGAGGAGGAGGGGAAGATGCACAAGAGGAACATAAGCCTTCAACTCGTTCGGGACTAGCTAATAATCAGTTACTGATTTAAAAAAGCTATGTGGGGGGCACTCACATCCAAGCCGCTCCTGCTCAACTAGGGAAATGTTCAAATATCTCACCAGAGAACACACTTTCTCCTTCAAATAGCTTGCATTTCACTCTAATAATTAAAAAAAGTTTATGTTTGTTTATATAGGAAATGAAACAACAATAGGCCACTGTTATCAGCAGGATTACAGAGAAGATAATAGGTCTTTCTGGGCTGATTATCACATTCATGTTTTCATAAATGTGTTAACTGACCCTTGCTTGGAAGAGGAGCAAAGTATATATTTCTCCACCCAGCATAAATTTCAATAGTCAAACCGAGGAGTATTAGGGTATTAGCGCTTTAATTGTTGGATGTGTTCAATAGACAGCTTGGGTGTTTGTTCACTGTGTAAGAATTATCCAGATGGCATCAAAGAAAGACTTGGTGGAGATAACAGTGGCATTTGGATAAATCCACCAACATTTATTATGGGATAGGAAACAAATAATTTGGACCGCAGTGGCTTCACCAATGCAACTGATTTTGAAATGAGGGTGATATATCATTAAGGATAATTTGCCTTATACTGAACTCATTCCAACAGCAAAATGTACATCAAAACTGGCATGTGGTGTATGGAGACAGGTTTCACCATGTGCTGAAGTCCTAATAAAAATCACCTCTTAGCTACTCTTTGGTATGAAATAGAAACTCCATTGGTAGTTACAGAAATTTCCTTAGCAAACATAGAGCAGCTGACATGGATTGAAATTGCATATTAAGTTATAACTGTTTACCCATCAATATTATTCTTCCTGTTCTCTCCTTGAGGGCTGATACTTCATACAGTGCCAGACACTTGGTCATTGGGATGAGTGTTTGACAAAAATTCTTCTCCACAAGGCAGAAGAAAGAGAGAGAAGGACAAAAGATACCTTATGGACGATATTGGTTTTGGAGCTCCTGAAGTTTTGCTTGTCATGAAGTGCACCAATGACTGCTGAAGAATTCTAGAATGGGCTGAAAAAAAATTGTTTTCTGAGGAATTCAGAATGGCCCAAAGCCCACAAAGTTCAAGGAAGATGACTTCTGGCAGCCTGAGAAATGCTGATCATGGCTAATTAACATTCTTGATTAACTCTGCATGGGGAGGTGCTTATAGAGAAAGCTATGAACACAGAGAGCCACAAGCTTAAGCTGAACACATGTCAAGTAGAGAAAGTTAACCTAGAAATAGTTGCTCCAGTAACAATAAATCATTGCTGCATACTCATTCCTTTACAGGCAAAGGAGGAAAATAAGGCAGTAGGGAAAAATGTTTACTTAACCACCTGCAGCATATTCCTATCTCTGCTGGCACATTATAAGTAAAATGAACAAAAATGCACAAGATGTTCTGTTGTGTTCTGCATTTCTGATCATTTCCTGAGAACAGTAACCTCCTCACCTACCTATTCAAGCTCAGAGCTGTTTTAAGCCAGAAATAGATCCAGAATGGTCATCTTCAAGCTCAATGCTTTTTTGCACGTTCTTATAGTGCTCCTAGCACCATCAAAGGGTTCTCCTGACTCTGAGTAATTGTTGGAGAACTTCTCATTCCCTGGGGGAAATTTGAAAACTGCCACCCTAATTCTGTGTACCAAAATTTGGTAGATCATTTCAAAAGGTTATTTGTACCTTGCTCTGCTTTTTATTTTGTTGACATTTTAGTTGGCCCTAATAAAGACACGGAGAAAACTTCAGCTGTCTGTGCACATTAAGCCTCATAAAAGACATGTTTTAGGCCTAAGGGGTAGATTATGTGGGATCAACCTCAAGTTTTCATTTATGCATGAGACCCCATCCACCTATTTCCCCTAGGATATTTGGGGAAGCAAGTTAATCAATAAGTTAATGGTCTGAACCAACAAGGCAGGCAAATGACTATTGGAAAATAGAAAGAATTCCAGATAAGAACATTCAAGAGAGAAAGAAAAATGTGAGGAAATGTAAATTACACAGCAGTTTTTCCTCCCATTTGAATGTATTTCTGCAAATTCCAACTTTTGCCTTTTAAGCATCCCCCTTTTAAATTCTCTCAACAAAAATATGAAGACTTGGGGATATATCTTAAGAAAATAAAGTAATATATGTCTAAACAACTATAAATCAATACATTTGTGAATAAAAAAGCAATACAGATTGGAGTTTTATGTTCTGAAAAACCAAGACTTGTTAACTTTTTACACTTATGGGATATCGTAATATTTTATGTACTATTACAGAGAGTAGATGAAAATAAGCTGCCAGTTGCAAACTCCTTACTTAAAGTAATCCTCTTAACATCTCCAGAAGGCTGTATTATGTAGCTGATGGCTGCCAAAGAGTATTTTCTCTTTTCCTCCATTTTTTTTTATTTCTTTTAGTATAGTTTTTAAAGAATATCAAATATATGGGCAGTCAAAATTTCCTGCAATTCCTTGTCCTACCTAGGTGTTCTTATAAAAAAAAACTAATTTCTTGAATTGACTGCATCAGCTTTGTGGAATGGCAGTGATTCATTAATATGCACTAATATGCAAAAGATCTTCCTGGCAATTCCCAGGATTTTCCCTCTTTCTTAAACATATTGTTATTGGAAACTGTATAATCCATCTGAGTATTGCAGTAAAAGGAAGATATCGTGGAGTATTCATTGGACAGTGGGAAATCAAGTGTCTAAACATTGCTTGAGAGAGCAAGTGACAACTTGGTGGATTTCTTTGGTAATGTGCAATTTTAAGAGTTCTTCCTCCTGCTTACCCAGACATTTCTCAACTTGGACTACATAATTCTTATTCTTCATTGTTTCCTTGTTTCTTCCTTTATAAGAATTAATATAGGTATTGATTGATCACCCAAGAAAATTAAACAACTCTCTGCCAAGCATCGCGCCATCCTGACCTATCATTGATTTCATCACAAGGTGTGACTCCAAGATTTAATTAGAGGCATAAAGAAACATGAAAAGAAGGAGTGGAGCAGGCAACCAATGGGTCAAATAGAGGAAGTCTGAAGTAGAACACCAGTGTTTATTCCAATTTGCATGAACATATTTACAGAATCATTTTTGACTGGGTATGATGGAAGGCAATCATCAAAATTCTGCCTTACGTATTTCTCCATGTCATGTGCTCAGACTCACTGGAAAAGGCAGTTATGCTGGGAATGATCCATGGCAAAAGGAAATGAAGTCACCCAAAAACATGGTGTCCAAACACCATCAAAGCCAACACCATAAAGCAGCCAGAGCATAAAACAACTGAAAGAAGCTGTACAAGATAGGAAAATGTGGGATCCTTTGTGCTTTTTTAGCTTTGTTGTTTTCTTGCAGATGTTTCATTTCCTAACAGTGATGATGTCATCAAATTGGGCAATGTAAAGTCTCCAAGAAAACAACCACCTACAGAGCACCAAGAATCCCACAGTTTAACCCTGAGCTACAAATATTGTTTTCTGCTGGAAAATGTAGAGAGAGGTGGTCCATAGAATCACCAACAATTGGACACGTTTGAACAGATATCATCATCATCATCATGGAAGCATCACGGATTGTGCATTACCTTTAGGCAAGTAAGAATGAACATCTGAAAGCCGAAATGGCTGCACAGAGGCCCCCAAACCTGGCCACAACTGTTTTGTTTTTGGCATGGAGTAAACCACTCAAAAGTTACCGATAACAAAGGCAACCCTGATTCTGTTTGACATGTTCAGATTCTCTTGCACTATGGATGTTTACAGAAGAAAATGATTGATTGGTACACTGCTGTTCAAAATAGATCAGTCAAGTATTCCTAATAATAGTAAAAAAGCAAAGGAGGAGGAAGGAAAGAGGAGAAATGATAGTTTACCTCATAAAGGTTATGGAAATTCATAGCTGGTACCTTGGTGCCTAATGCAGGAAATGTCTCACATTTCAGTGGGATGCATTTATGGGAAGACGTAGGTGGCTGGGTGCCTGTGTACAAGTAATGTTGCATTTGTTATAACCTCAGTGTCATAATGCATCCAATTTCACTGTGGCTTTACCAGATGCTTGAGTATAAGGAGTAAATTATATGTGCTTAAGAGAGGAGGGACCTGCAAAAACTGTGCATGATGTAAAAATGATGTACTTTTCTCTGTTTCGAAGGAATCCTTTTCCTTCTGGATCACATTTTAGATTGGAAATTCCCTTGGAAAATTTGGGAATAATGATTTCCCAAACGATTGGAAAATATTTTGGTCTCTTTAAGAAGTAGATGTGGTTTTAAAAATCTCACATTCTTTCTGTCTTACTAGTTGCTTCAATGCCCACTCTGTATTTTTTTGTAAAATCAATGGTTATCCCCCATGTCACTTCCTTCTTAATTCTTCTTAAGGATATTTAAAGAATTTCTGGTTTGTTCCAAATCTGTGAGAGTCATGTGATTGGCCCAACAGGGGGAAAAATCTTCTATTTACCTTATTTATTAATCAAATTTATATAGTTGCCTATCTAACTAAAAGTGATTCTGGGAAGCATACAAAGAGAAATTTAAAAATAGAAAAATCAGCTTTAAAAATAGAGATAATTAAAACTAAAATATATACCCCAAGAAGATAGAGTATGCATATCCATCTTGATAGTGGAACCATCTAAACAAATCTCCTGGACCCCCAGATCTGGTGGCATAACCAGATCTTGAGGGATTTCTGGAACATCAAAAGGGATGGAGTAACCTAATATCTGGGGTGGGAGGAGAGAAGGTTTCACAAGGTTCACCCCTGGGACCTGCCAAATGAGGGTCACTGGCAGATGGTATTGGCAACATGCCCTCTCTGCTGGACCTAATGGGCTGGGCTGATATGATTGGGGAGAGGCAATCCCTCCAATTTTGCTGCAAGCCTCCAACTAGGGCCAAACACACAGACAACTGGATTTGAATGGGATACTAAACCATGGTTTTGCTTAAGATGGGACGATTGAAGGGTTCAGGCACCAAGCTATGAGAGATTGTGGGGTCGTAGGAAAGGAATGAAACAAATACAGCTGATCAAGTGATATCAGTGTGAGTTGATAAACCGGAAGGAAGATTTCAGATTATTCAAAGAGACTCTGCCTTGATAAACTCACCATAAACAAGGTTAGGAAATTCCTCTTCAGTTTCCAGGATTCTGATGCTACCCTGAATCTGGCGTTAAATGCTGACCCCAACCCAGAAGAATGAAACAACGTGAATGTGATGTGTGAACTGAGTGTTGAATGCTTGCGGAAAGGCTCTGTTCCTCTTCAGGGCTTATAAATGTTGTAAGGAAAGACGTATCTTGTTATAAGGAAATACTTGTATCTTCAAAATGACGGGATTTGGTTTTCTTTGATTCAAATGGCATTTTAGCCTTCTTTGCAAGCCCTAGAGATAAAGGTGTAAATTGTTTGTGTGTGTGTGTCTGTGTGTTTTTTTTCCAAAAGTACAAGAGAAAAGGCTAGTTCTCTGAAACAATTAATACACAAAATAGCTTCCTCAGATACTTTTCAGTGTTGCTTAACAAGCTAAAACAGTGAGTTAGAATTCTGCTTGGATGGAGCCTCTTGAGAAATAACGAGGTAACATTTCCAATATATAATGAGATCTCAGCTAATAAGGTCAACAGTCGCCTCCCTTTGCAGCTAGATTTGTCCACTGTCAACGTCTCATCAAACTTTAAAGGGAGAACTGCAGTTAGATTAAAGCTGCGTCACACAACAGTGAATGCAGGGGGGGGGCTTAAGAAACAGCCTGTTGGAGTTTGTAGGAAGGGGTTTGAAAATATGTCACACTGCATCACGGATCTGCAGTGAATAAACTGGACCCCCCCGTAGACACCTGTATTGCTGCGCCCAGAAATCAGCGCATGATTTTGATCACGTGATGATAGTTCACCATGTGCCCATCGAAATAGGCTTTGGCTTGGAAGTAATGACTGCTTTATAATTATCCTCTGCTAAGCTCTTGTCAAATTGTGAAATGACCTAGAATCAGAACTGAGAAAGCCTTTTGGATGAAAGGTGAAACGTTTTCTACTTGAAAAATCCAATCCAGATGCCTGCTTTTTAAACTTTTGTTGCGATGCAATTACCCTGGACGAGCGAGAGTCTTCACAGACATAGAATCAGGGATGACTAATCGGTACCTTGTGAGGCAATATATCTTCTCAGCAAATAGATTTCTACGTTGACCCCACCAAGACAAAGAGCTTTTGGCTCTTTCTGGGTCGGAAGGCATCGAAGAGGCTGGATGTGCCTGCTGCTTAATCCTGTGGTGTTCTTCACTCTTGTCCATGTTGTGCTCCAATCTTCACGGCTTTCAGGTTTCCCAGCGTTTCACTCCAGTTTGTTTTCAGTGGGCTATATACAGACAGTCCTCGACTTACAACCAGTTGCTAGCAATTGTTCAAAGTCAAAACAGACACCAATCAGATTGCATTTTGGGTACTTGGCAATTGACCATGTGATTGCATTTTGGGTGCGTGGCAACTGACCTGTATATATGACTGTTTGTAGCGTCCCGTAGTCATGGCACTACAATTTATGATTTCCCCCCCCAGAAACCGATGTTTACTTTCAGATTCTAACAAAACTAGAAACAAAAACCACCCGTTGTAGACAAGGGGTTCACTTAATGACTGTGGATTTGCTTAATGATCACTGCAAAAAAACTGTGAAATTTTTTTTCACAACCATAATTCTGAACTCAGTTATGGTCATAAATTGAGGATCAACCGGTAGCTGATGGCTATAAATCTTTTCAGAATACCCAGTTTTTTGTATTTCTTCATAAACACTACATAACGTTAGCTTTCGTTCTAAATGATCTGTTGATAAAGAAATCCAGCAATTTGGAATTCTCAAAATGTTCAAGTTGGACATTAATCATTAATGGATGTGACATTTCTAACTCTGCCTGAAAAGTTTCGAAATTCACCTAAACCAGTGGGAAGTGCCATCCTTTTGATAGGTTTCCCAAACATGTGTCTTATAAGGAAGCAATGCCAGTCCCCCCCCCCCCCGAATTTACTATAACTAACTGGTTAGTACTTAGTTTACTATCGACAGATAGGTTTTCTTCTTTTGGGAAATATCACGGTTTCTTCCAGAATGACTATGAAATCAGATAATTAAATAAGGAATAGCTCTGTGGATAGGACGGAAGATCCATCCTGCTGTGGTATTGTGTTTCCCACAGAAGCCATCTGGGTGTCTGTATGTTAGAAATGAGCACATATCTTTACTTCTGTGGTTTTTATTTCCTGGTACTTTGCTGTATTGCTTCGAATCACTGAGGTGGTATTTAGGCATCATTATTAGGAGCTGTTTGGTAGCTCAAGCTTTGCTTTGAGGAATGTGGAAGCAAGGAGTTCTCTGACCTGCCTCCAGGTTCTCAGTTTCCTTCCCCTGGTTTCAAGGTTTAACTCTTCTTCTGAAGAGATGTCGTCCAGGACAGAGCATGAGATCACTTCTATATCCCATGTGCCTGTGTGCTGCTTCTTCTCAATTTCTGACTCAGTCACATTCATTGGCGAGATCTGACTATGCTAAATGAGTAATGAAACATCATCAAGAGCAAAAGCATCAAATAAAATGTGTGGAGTAGCTCTGCAATCCAATTCCCTGACCCTGACCTATATATATTCTTTACAATCATAGTTTCAATTTTACAGGTAGAAGAAGTTTCCTCCTTATTATGGACCTTGCTTTATCTTTGTCTGAAATCAGAGGACATTTTTACTCGCCTTCAACTCAATGCAAATGGAAAAAATCTTTCAGATCCTGCCAGCCCACCAACTCATATACATGTGGGTAAAGAACAGAGCTAGCATGTATCTTCCTTTAGCCTATATACAAATCAAGAGATGTCTAAAAACAAAAATGATAAACCGCTCTAGTACATGGAAGGGTCACTACTAACTAGTTTTTTAAAGTACTGTATCTCTTAGTTTCATTATAAACTGAGTTATAAATGTTTAAAAAAGATAAAGTTTTCCCCTTTCAGTTGCTTCTGGCCCTACGGGGTGGTGTTCATCTCCAATTCACAGCAGAGTGAGCAAGTATTTGTCCAAAGATGCTTCCATAGTCATGTGGCCGGCATAACTACATGCTGAGGTGCATGGAACGCTGCCACCTTTCCCACTGAAGGCGGTACCTATTTGTCTCGCATTTTTACATGCTTCAAATTGAATTTTAATGGCTGATCCACAGAAATTTGTTAAAAAAGAATGAAAGGTCAGCTCAATAGTCTAAAACAGTTGGAGCAGCTCAGGTGGTAAACTAACACATTTAAAAAAAGGTGGACATGAAGTTGATAAGGTCATAAAGTTGAACAGCAGAATACATTTAATTGATCTATATTCTTCCAAAGGCCATCAACTTTGTCACACTTTGTAAATGCCACAGAAAGTTTTCCAATATTTATAGAGAAGCATAATACAGAAAACTGAGGCTTTTTACATGGATGGAGTGGAGATTTTAAAATTATTTAATAGGGATCGTGAAAGAAGCAGTCCATTACAGTTGAGAAGAAACCATGGAATGCCACTTCTTTTAATAACAAAGCATGGCATTTCACAAATGAGAAAAAAATGAAAAAGGTACACTAAAGTTGATTGGTAAGGGGAAGAAGATAAAGGCAGCTATCAGTTGTGCCAACTTTCTCCCATAGTCATAATGTTTTTGTGTCAAGTCGCGGAATGAATGTATTTTTAGAAAAATAGTGAAAATACAAGCTTTGCCTTGCTAAATCAATGATCAGCATTACCACCACCTCTCAGAACCTGGTTTTGCTCCACAATCAGGCAGATTCCTCTATGCTGGCATGTGTCTTTCAAGCTTAAGCATCATTGACAGTTTCCTGTCAACCTCTTCTTAAAAAAAATCTCCCTGTGATTGCAGAAGTTCCCTAGGCAATGTATTTGGTTACTCATCTGCTCCACAATGGAGTTAATCTACCTTCCTGGAGTTTCAGTCCATTTCTTATTGATCTGTATTCACTGGCTTAGGGTAAACAATAGTTCATTCCTATTCTTTATAGCATCCATTTCAATATTTAACATTTAACATTCCTAGGTCCAGAGTCCTGCTGACTGATTCTATCAAGAAGGCAGCTCCATTGAGCTAAGATAGGGTTGTTTTACATTTTAAAGTAATAACAACAATAAAAACAGAATAGAGAAACAAAAAATCTCAGATGCTAAGGAGAAATATGTTCAACTTTTCCATTTTTTCTTTCTCTACAAAATAATACTAGTTTGCACTTTCTTGTCCCTATATTTTGAAGGTGGGTAGTGGAGAGAACATTTTAAAATGGAGAAAAAGAAACCAACAACACATTTTCTA
Organism: Acrochordus granulatus; assembly: GCA_032468055.1. Taxonomy (NCBI): domain Eukaryota; kingdom Metazoa; phylum Chordata; class Lepidosauria; order Squamata; family Acrochordidae; genus Acrochordus; species Acrochordus granulatus. Next base: position 74,069 of record JANHZU010007279.1, read on the forward strand.
TAACTGTCTACTTTATGAAACCAACAACTGTAAATGACCCTAAAAAGAAGTATTTAAGTTATATGCATTTAAGTGCTGAATCTGGCAAATAAAAACTAACTTTTTGGAAAAGTGTCTGGTTATTAAGGCCAGGATGATGTGGGCAGCATGTTGGATTTTTTTTCCTAAAAAAAAGCTCAACTGTCTGTGCCTTCTCTCAAAAAAATTATTTTCATATCTATAATTAGTTGTACTTTCTGGGTCTCTATGCCCAAAGATATTAACAAACAGATTTAATAAAATCAAACTGCATGTCCAAACTCTACATTTCATCTTTTTAAAAACATTTTAATGATGTTAGCAGATGGCAATCATTCATCAGAAATATTCTGTTATATTTATTAATGCAAATAAACATTTATTTTTAGTATCTGTATCTTGTTTTCCTGTCATTAGTTTATCTTCATCTTTTCTCTCTTGAATCTCAAAGACTAAAAGCTTTTGTCTGGTAGGAGCCACACTTGAATTTTTGATCAACAGAATAATGTTGCCAAATGGATAGGGCCATGTCACACACAAAGCCATTTCTCCCCATTTAAGGAAGGGAAACTAATGGAATGTCCTTGAGTATATGAAGCCTGTTTTTTTGTTTTAAAAAAGAAGTGTATTTTTCATTTATCTGGGTTGGCCAAACTCAATTGGCCTTCATCAGGGGAACCAGATTTCTGACAGTCTTTCTTGCAACTCCTAAAGATGAGATGGCATCTCTACTTTGACAACGATGCAGATTTCAAAATCTCAGCACTCAGCATGACTTGATTATTAGCTTGAGAAGATATTTTATCTGAGTTTGTTTTCTTCATTACTCTCTGTTCAACCCTCTGGAGGCTCAGCACTGTCCTCAGAATGAGCAACTGTTCTGAATCATAACCTTCATCATTTGACTTGTCCTGTACTTGCTTTGGATGATTGCTGGTAAAATCAGCCTCAGGTCATTGATTGCACCCCAAATGTTGAGACTGATGTTCTGCCAGTGCAACCTCCTTTACTTCCAAGGTGTCTGAATCAGAAGGAGACCATAACACCACCTTGGCTTTTCTAAAACATTACACCACTATCAAGCATTTCTTCAGCTTTTCAGAAAAGACATTGCTTGTTCTTATAAGAAGATGTACATAAAATTTCATTTTAAGATGAAACTATCAACAGCAAAGAACTTCATTCAGAAATCTCTTTTTAATTTTTTCCAACTCAATGGCACATTGGCAAAAAATTATATAATGGGGGTCAGGGATCAATCCATCTGTCTGTCTAGCAGCAGAGTAGAATAGAACATGACAAAAATTGTTGTGGTGGGAGAAATTGGCAAAAGGGAGTTGAGTTTGAAAATGACTCAGATCCATACACTTGAGCACATGTGGAAAAAACATAGGGAGAAAGTGGAAACACTTCTACGTTTGTGCATGTTATTTTGGTCCATGGGAAGCAGTACAGACATTTTCTGTGGCACTATTGGTAAGTGGTTGGAAATAATTTTGAAAGTCATATTCTTCAAGCTTGCCCTGCTCTGCTCTGCTTTTTAAAATAAAGATCCAGCAAGGAGAAGAAATCTATTTTCCCTAAAAGTTTCCCTACCACCTGCCTATCATAATAAAAAGCCTGAGGTTGCTCATCCTCATCTCTTCTAACAGCACTTATGGTTTGCCTTCTCTACAAGCCACATTGCTTTTCATCAATCCAACATATTCATTTGTTTATTGTTTTCTGTTTTTTAATTACTTTACATTTCACTTATGCCATTGCACACATTTCCCTGAATAAAATCCTTTTTTATCATATCATTATCATTCTTTCAATCTCAGTAATTTAAATCTTCCATGATCAACGTTCTGCTTATCAGAATAGCATTTGCTACTCGCTTTCAGCAATTGGCCTGGAGAGTCTGCAGAACTCAACCAACTTCATTCTTCCTTATCTCCAAAGCTTTTGGATGTGCTAGCTGCCAATGTTTGTTTTTCTCCCCTCTGTACCGTCCCTTAAGTTACACAGTTCAAAGGACCTCTCATTGGGCTCTGGGCAGCCCTACAGTACATTTTTGCAGTCTTGAAGTTTATACCCTTTGTCATCTCTTTCTTCACCTCTCATGCCACTGTTCATCTAATAATACTATGCTTGCTTCTGAAAATCTCAGCACTCAAATTTGGTCACCTTATTAAGTATGCTTGGTACATTTTTGCTGTAAGTTCTGGAAGAAATTGTTTTCATTTTATCAGCTCTCTGTGTTTTCTCAATAATGCCAATGCATGCCATCTCTCTCTCTCTGTCTCACACACACACTTCTATTTACCTACATCCACCTGCACACACATCACATACATCACACGTACTATGGTCTACAAGCCATTTTATTTCTACAGATCTTTTTCCTCTATTCCAAATCATGCTTCATGTCTACAAAGATAACAACATTTAGATTGGTAAGAAAAGTACAGAATGCCATATATCAGTCAAAAGCCAACATTTTCCCAGGTTGTAATAGATATCATGACTGCTGGCTTTGCTATACTGAAAGTAGGTTCTTGCAAAGGTTAGGGGGTAGTTATACTGTATCTGGCAATTGGTTTGGAGGGACATGAAAGGGGAAGCAGATGGCTAGTTGCTTAATTTATTGTTATAGTTTAGTGAAAGGAGAAAGTATGCATTTTTCTCCCTTGGATATCAGACTAACTTGGATATTTTGTACCAAAAGGAAAAAAAATCAGTGGCTATTTTATACAAATGCATAATTTATTTTCCATTTAACTTCCTCCTTTTTCTTCATAATACTTACAATTTAAGTTCACTGGATTTTGTTCTTTTTGTACTGTTTGTGTATCTTTACTGAAAACATGATTAACTGCACGTCACACTTAAAGATCTAAAGATAAAGTTGGAGACATTGAGATGAAATCCTCAGTAAGTGTTCATTTTGTACTGGAAAAAGCACTTCTAGAGGAAAGGAAATAAATAAAGACAAGTAAAGGAAGACACTATGAAAGAACTAGCATATCATGAAGGAATATCAGGAAGGAATGTCCCTTCAGACAGTTATTCGTGCTCCGGTCACCTCACTATTGGATTATTGCAATGCATTCTACATGGGTCTTCCCTTGAAGGCTACACAGAAGCAACAGCTGACTCAAAATGCAGTTACACAAGTAGTAATGGATGCTTCTTGGTGTGCTTATGTTTCACCACTGCTATGTGAGCTGCATATCCAAGCACAGTGGGTTCACACCAGATTCCCTCCATTAAACATTGCCATCTTGTGGGTCCAAGAAAGCATGCCTTCTCTGTTGTGGCCCCCACTCTTTGGAACAGCATTCTTCCAGAAATAAAGATGGCTCTCTCCCCTCTGGGGTTCTGAAAAGCTTTGAAAAGATCAGGACATCAACTGCACTGGAAGATTAAAACTGCTTTTGCTGAGATTGGTTATAACAAGGACTTGAAAGTCTGATTTATTGCATCTTCTCCCCTTTCTTATACTTCCTTGAATCAGGGAGGTATCTGCCTGAGCCACTTCCAAATGTTATCTTGTTCTGGTCTTGAACAAAGTTTCAGCCTCTTTTGTCTATCTATCAAGGCTGTCTTCCTTACTGATGAGCCTCTGTGATCAGAGTGTTCTGCTGAGGAGTGCTCCAAACAGATTGCCCAATAAATAAAATACAGACTAGCCATCAAACTCCACTAGCCTCTTCTGCATGAATTCTTCCCCATCGGCAGATGAGACAATTCTTGCCTCATGTTCAAATATCCTCCTTTTCTTGCCTGAAAAGAGAGTAAAGTATTTCCATTCTGAAATATTTAACAACTTGTTTTGAATCAAACAAGCTGGCAAATGATGTATGTGGAATATTAACTTCCTTATGATTCCTGAGACTGATGCTCACTAGAAGCCTCAGGTTTCTTGTGCCGACTCCAACTAAACTAAACTAAACTAAACTCAAATACAAAAGGAAAACAATCTGCCAGCTCAGCCACTTATTAAGGAGGAGGCATCTCTCTCATCCAGGGCCGAGTCAAATAACAGAAGGTGGTAAGTACATGTGTTTGTCTCCTCCACATAACTTTTCATCCAGCAGGGAGCCATGTGGTTTGTGAGAGGTGTGTTGCTTGCCCCCAGGATGCCTGGTTGTCTTTCTGTAAGCATTTCAGAATTCCTTAATACAGAGGTTCTGGCAAAGAGAAGATAAGATGCTGGCAAAGGCGAGATAATGAAAATGTTGGCTGTTTACTCGGATGTGCTTCCATTTGAGAAATAAATGGCTTAGAAAACTTTCTGTCAGGGTTCCCTAAGCAAAAATGCCCAACAACTTTCTCTGGCCATGCTTTAGTTTATAAAGAGGAAATTCAATACATATAAACAAAACTACTCTTAGCCAAATGGAACACAGAACTTAGCTCTTGTTACCTACTTGGCTGGTTGATCATTCATTTCCAGATCCTCAGTGAAGGGCTGGTCTAAACCAGTAAAAGCCCCCAAAAAATTTGAACCTCAGAAACCTGACATTCTCTCTCTTGGATCAAATTTATCAGATGTGACAGGACAAGGAATGTTTTCCCAAGGTACTTTTGGGACTGATAACTTTAAATTTATCCCTAGACCTTTCTAATCCATTCAAATCCACTGCTGATGCTTTGATCCCAAAGAAAAGAATTTTTCTTAGGAACAGAAACCTAAGCCCTTATATTGGCTGTAATTGTTATCCTCTGCAAGGTACCAGCTTAATATATTTCCTTATAATTTATCCTATATCTCTTTGACATAAGATTCATAACTCTAATTACTTTCTTAGATTTCAGGCCCCATTGCACTCTTAAATAATCTCTGGGATGCTTCAACAGACAGGGGCTGAGTTTATACACCATGGAGATACTTAAAGGTATGATAGAGTGCTGGACTGCAACTGGGGATATTTGGCTCTAGTCACCTGAGGTTCATAAAATGAGTGCAGACAGGCCACATATTTTCAACCACTGGCTTATGTCATAAGCTGTGGTTTGCAAACTGTAACGTCTGGGTTCATATAATGAATAAAGTCAAGCAAGTGAGACAACAGATTTGTGATGGTGCATGAATCTAGTTCCTATGACTGTGGTTGGAGGCTATAGATGGTCAAGTATAGGGTCTAAGCGTGTATATCATGAAAAAAGCAAGTTATTTCTAGCTTGAGTAAATCTCAAGATAATGTGCCATCAAAATTGCTTCCTTTCTGCTGAATTCTATATATCAAACAAATGATTTGAAAGATGTGGGTATGGTTCACATGTGGTTCTGTCTTCACATTATTTTACCCCATCAGTCATCAGCTGTCATTTTGATTGGCATATGTTGTAAATGTTGGGCTATAATGATATTATTGCTTGAATTTAAAGATCTATCCTTTACTTAAATTTCTCAGTATGCTCTCATCCAGCCTTCTGGAAATGCTAAAAAGCATCGGGCAATTGCCAAAATGTTTACTCTAAAACTGGTGCTACCGGATATGGGTTGCAAAAATTCCAAGTGTCCATTAGGTGGCAGCAGAGATATCTAAAGCCCCACCTCTTTGCTGTCATCAAGTGGACATCCAGAATTTTGCAGCATAGATCTCATTGAAAACTAGTTAAAATAGTTGAGCATATTATATTCAAGGAAATTCATAGAAGTGTAAAACATTGAAAAAGGCCATATATGTATATTAAATGACACATAAGCTAATTGGTGAGAACCTGTAATTTTTTAGGAACTCAAGTGTGAATTGATGGAGTATAACTACAGATTGGAGGTAATTGCCTTTTTCAAACTTCTAACAACATGCAGGTCAGTATTAAGGATGGGGAGAATGAATGTTGCAGGCTTACATATTATATCAGCAAACATTATACAATGTTACCCTGGTACCCTTCCATCAGTACTTATTAGCATGATGAACAGGAAGGGCTGATGGGAATGTTAGGTTGAAACATACAAAGATTATCCAATATCAAAACGTGTTTCTGAACTAAGAAAAGGGAATCAATTGCATATTCCTTTACCCTCTTTCCAGGACAACTTTGTATTCTACCTATCTATAACAATTAGATTTAAGGCTTTAAATCTACTTTTTTGGGACCTCATGAAGTCTCCTAGAAACCTTGGTTGTAGCCCCTACAGCCTTCCCAATCATCATTTTAATGTGATAAAAAAAATAAATATATGACCACCTCAATTCCACAAATAAAATAAAAGCTGATTTGGTCTTTTTCCTACCTTCACCCATTTACAGAATGTTGATGACCCTAAATCAAAGAACTAAAAAATTGGAAGGGATCACAAAAATCATTTCTGTGGGTTTTTTTCCAGCATGAAAATGCCACAATACAGACATGAACTCTAGAGAATCCCCCCCCTGCTCTTTTGCAGAGTTGTGTTGTAAGAACAGGTAGCATCCTTCTTCTGGGAACAAACTAATTACTAACAGTAACAGTATGTAGAAGCATACCTACAAGCTGTCTTCAGTCCTGTCAATAGCAAAGAAAGCAGTGGTTTCAAATACTTATTATAAGTGGCTTTGAGGGATTTAGAGCTTTTCCTGTCTTTTAATCTCCTGCAGGAAGGTTTGCTTGGTTTTTTTTTTTTGCTAATTCAGTAGCTTGGAGATAGGATATTTGTATGGGAATGATTTCTCTGAAAAAGTTCTTCCTGTAGCAAATTTGCAGCTACATCAAGAGAGAGGTCCAGCTGTTACATGCAAAGAGTTGGATAAATTTGACCAAATAATTTTCATGTCCAGAATATTGCTTTCTGAAGAGCAGGGAGATGAGAAGATGTTCCACCAACTTTCATGAAAAACCAAACTCCATTGGGCTTCTCTCTTCTTTTAATAATTGGCCAGAATGTCCTATTTCAGTATAAAAATTAGTACTTGGATATGTAGTTTTCTTGTTCTCTTCCCATCTTTCTTCCCTTTTGTATGTCTTTTAAATTGTAAGCTTGAGAAAAAAGCAGTATTATACTTTCATTGGAATGTGTAATCCATTTTAGCCTTTTAGCTAATTATCTCCATCTATCTCAATAGAAGAACCCCTCAAACAAGGTTTGAAGGTAGTAATTCTCTTCTTGCTGTTCTGATTCCAACTGTTAGTGGCCTACAGTTTTAT
>JANHZU010007279.1:81308-99575 GCA_032468055.1 Acrochordus granulatus
GTGGCCTACAGTTTTATTTCCTTTTAATTTCTTTAAGCTGTGTTTAAAGCCATCAAAGCTGATTGTCATGTCTACATCTTCTGGTGGCAAGAGAATCCATTGAATTATGGCCCTGCATGTTGAGATCCTGTATCTACTGCCAATAAATTGTAAGATGGGGAGACAATACTTCTTTTTTGTTATAAGTATCAAGGACAGCATGCCTTCACAAAGGACAGGATAATAAGATCAATGACCATGTTGGCTGGAGAATTCTGGGGGTTGAAGGAAACACAGATTGGGAAGAGCTATTGTAGATTATGTGCTGGTGGATAAGATCAACTGGGAGGTGAAACTGTAGTGAACCAAATGATTACAACTAAAGCTGTATTAAAGGTCTTCCTTTATCCTGATGTCCTTCTGACATGTGGAGATGACAGTCCTTTGAATTTTCATCTAGCCCTGATTTGAATGCTGGGAGTGTAATCCTCCTCATGTAGAGGTCATCAGGTGAAGCAAGATTTCTGTAACTTATCAAAGCTCATGGAGCATTGGTTGAAAGGTTTTTAACATAGGGAGGGAAGTAACATTTTCAGGTCAGAGGCTGCAAATCCAAAGGCTGCAGTGAATGCTCTATGACACAAAATAAACTGGGCTGTATCACTCATGTGACTTCTTTTTCATTTTCCTACAGCTATTTCTGGGTAGTAATTGAGGTACTCTTTTCACATTTAACAACGTTCAGCTTATTGCTAGGGTTACATGTGCTTTTGATTTCAAAACTGGAAAATCGTGCTGATGATTTTTGGCAATTTAAATTTAACTTAAATTAACACAGGGAGACTGAGTTCTTTGGTGTTATTTTTTAAAGAAGAGGGGAAGGAAGATACACAGCTCTAGGGACATACTTCAATCTTCCCGTATGCTGACATTTCATCCAAAAAGGAATGTCCAAATCTTGATTGTTTCAACTCCAGCAAAATGTGACTGGAGCTCTAGTTGATAATTCTCTTTTGTCCAACTACCAAAATAATAATAAGAAAAAATCATGGAATTTTAAACTTCTTCTGTTTCTCCTATACATTTGTTACTCATTTTTTCAGATGAGTCTCAGTTTTATTTGGTATACTTGTTCCTCTTCCATAACATTTTTTAAACACAGTTTCTCTTTCGACGCAGACATTCTTAAAATTAATTTCTGGCTCCATTGTTCAAAAACATCCTTCAACACATCCAATGTTGAAATATTTTGCTCCATTCTGTATTGGTAAGTCAAATTTAAATTTGATTTTAATTGTAATTTTTAATTCCTTCTGGTTCTCTCTAGCATTTAACCTTAAAAGTCCCATACCATCATGTATTTTTTAAAAATAATTCAAAACAAAACCATTTTCCTGCAGGAAGGATTCTTATAATTAAATCCAAACTCTTATTTGAAATCCATCTGGACCTTTGGTCCATTTGTATCTTTCCAAAATCAAAGTTCTAATCACCTTTTTGCTGTTTAAAACTTGTCAATCCAAAGGTTCCTAATAGCTGAAAAGCCATTAATAAACAATTTCCAAAAGTGTTTAGAAAAGGAAGTATGCAAACCCAGTGATTTTTAGAAGCACCAATCACAATTTGAGCAAGATGGACATTTGCTTTCCTCTTAGAGCTTTAAACTGCTGGAGACCACTGTCTTGCAGTCTTCTCCAAGGAGAAACTGTCTGGAGCACTTGTGGGTGATCTCAAGTCCACTCATTCCAGGAGAGGAATTATAAAGAATCTATTATAAAGAGCTTTTCTACATGCCAGCTCTTCATGCTGCCATGTCCAGCTCTTCTTTTAGTGGAGGCATCCTTGGTTCACCATTTATTCCCTGGAAGCTTGTTTCATAATTGTAGAGCAGGTTAAAACTTAGGCTTTGCCATTCAAGAATAAACTGTTCATGCGCACATTCACAAACACACATACATTAGAAAAGCCCCACATCCCTAAATCCACTTACTGCTCATTGATTTTTAGTCAAGTCACTGCAGGAAAACAGGTACTGCACTGTAGGGCAGATTCAGCTACCTTGGAAACAGTTTTAACCAGCCACTTTTCAATCAATGTCTGACAAGGTCTTTGGAAGTAAGAGGTGGAGGTGTAAATAATGGAAGCCTCAGGGGTTTTGGCCTTCTTAGCAGAAACAAAAAGTCATGTTTATTGTCCAAACCTGAGGCTTGAAAAGTGAAGGAGAGACAGATTAATAAGGAGTGCCATGCAGATAAACTCTGTTGCACTTTCCCCCCATGAAAGTTAATTTGATCTTGACATTACTTTGAAGGAGAGGATAAATTTGCTGACATTCAGGGGGAAACATTTGTGATCTTGCACTGATTTTAGTGGCAAGAGGACAAAGGATTCATGTTATGCCTTTTATTGTGCAATCATCTCTTTAAGATTGGCAGCTTCTCAGATTTCTCATCCTTTCATAAACCCGAAGGGAACTTTTCCTTTTTCAGATTCAGGAATGAAGGCCTACAGGGAGCCTTTGGAGTGATGGAAAGCTATGTAATGCCAGTGGTTGCTCCTTTGGACACTCCAAAAATACCATCAAGGGAAGCAAGTAGAAAATCTCAAGAACTGTAAGAATAAGGTGGACAAATAGAAACTTTCTTCTTTCTGGGGAAAGAAGACTTCTGAAAATTTTCAGTATAGCATTAGGAAATATATACTGATTCCCCTTCTGGAGCTCAGTTCTGGCTCCTGGCCATGGAAAAAAAAAGCCAAAGATATCTTTTCTTTGGCAGCTTCTCTTCCCAAGACAAACAGAAACTGAAAATTAGCCCAGCCTTACCATTAGACTCATGGAAAAGTTTAATATAGGATGGAATTTGCATATTTAGCACATTACAGGTATTGGATCCCCTTGAATCACTCAGAGATGCTCAGGTGCCTTTTATGAAACGTGATGTCATTCAGCATATAAAAGAAATTCACGACAGATTTCTCTGATAGTGCATTTGTAAGATTTCCACAGAACGATACATGGAAGGGATCTTGGCAAGAAGTATTGATTGGTACCCTTAGCATCCATGTTTCTGTCCAAGCAAAATCCCTCACTTTTTAAACTATGAAATATATGGTCCCCAAAAGAATATATGTGTCAGAAATCTGCATGCAAAAAGTAGTAATTTCACCTATCATACGTTGGGGAAATTTATATTTTTCTAAAAATATACAGAATTGTTTACAGAAAAGTTGTTACAGAACTAAGAACACTGGGGAAGTCTTCATCAGAGTGCAACAATTATCGGGGATAATAATATTCTATCCTTATGTTCATAATCATTGCAAGAAATTTTGAATTGCACAGAAGAACCAGGCAAACTGAAAAGGAAGAGATAGATAATGGAAACCAGGTTGTTGTTCCTTGGTGTAAACGATCATGTTACAAATAGTGGGCTTGGAGTCTTCTTAGAAATGTATAATTTACAGTCATTAAGTCAGCCCATAGTAAGGTCATATATAGTCCCTCTCCTTGCTGAAACCAGGGCTCTTCTATATTCTTTTGACAGGGAACCCAGTGATTATTGTACTTATGCATGCCAATAAAAGATACTCTGTTGCATCTGTCTCCAAAGCTTTGTCCTTACTTTCTGGGCATTTTCCCCACAACACAATTTATGCACAGATCGAATGTGATGTTGAAACATGCAAGTATGGTAGACCTTTCTGGATTCATCCATGAAATGTGGATGTGGGTTAAGAATATACCAAAATTATGTTTTAGTCTCCTGAAATTTTCGTAGCCTACTGAAGGAAGTTCTGTTCTCCCTCTGTTGTCCTCAGACTGCCCTAGAGTTTCTTCTGAATTGCTCTTGATGGTGTTTTCAAGTTCAGTTTCTTATTTTATGATGGCAGCAGGCACTGGTTTGCATCTCAGCACTTCATCATCGGGCTGCTTTTGCTCCCTGACTGAAAAGATCTGTCGTGCTGCCCTCTTTGGAATCCAATCAAAGGGTGCCAAGTGGCAAACTACTGAGATGATTTAGGATATTCCTGTAGAAGGGAAGGCATACCCAGACATTTCCTTAGCTCTGGGTCGATGAACCAAGAGAAACAAACCTGAATTATCACCCTGAAAGATTCACTGAGGATTTTTCCTCCTTTGAATTTTCTCTGGAATTCTTCTCCATTGAATTGGATGAGAAGAGTTGGGAACAAAACTAAACCATCAGCAGAAGACAACTATGAGTACAATGTGTTGATTTTCTTTCTGCCCTTTTGCTGCTTGTCTGACTCAAAGAATTTGACTGAATAGCACCAATTATCTGCAATTCTGTTTTATGAAGAGGAAACGATTGCTGTGGCTGTGGCAGTGACACTACATTGCTGAGAAGAGCTGGAAGAAGCTAGCATGAGGTAACCATAATAAAGTAATGATTCACAAATTGTGACATAAGGTGCCACAATAACCATTAAAGGTAGTTTATTGAAATGAGTTTTACCACAGGAGGTCTCCAAGTTGGACATAATTCAGCTTAAGTTACAGAGCTGAGGATTTTTTTTTTTTAGTTTTCTTTTTAGTTTCCTTATTTTGATTTAAATGCCATTCAACTCCAATAGACTCTAGGCATCCCATACTATAAAAAACAGTCCAAATAAAAACATAGCATAACACAAATAGCACATCTGGTCAACACAACATGTTGCATAACAAATATAGGGTCAATCATTTTATTTTGGTCCTTGACCATCAAAACAAAATGGGTCACAAATGAGTAGAGTAAAACAATAAAATACTAATACTGCTGTATAAATAAAATTGCAAATTCAAGTTTAAGGATTTGGGGAGTAAAAATGAAAATAGTTAAGTGTGATTCAATTTATATAAGGCAACTAAATAATGAGTTCCAACTGCCCTAATACAAAGCTTAGGAGAAGAGCCAAATGTTTAAAACCCTCCAACTACCATCAGGGTGGAAAATTTAGAAATAACCAATTTCCAAAAATAACAATTTTAGTGTGTAAATCAGCCTCATATTTATATCACATCATAGTCCTCAAATTTAGGAGAGGTTTGTCTTTAGCTTGATTTAGTGTTCTCTACACAGCTATCCTGGAAGGGAAATATGGGATAATCCTTCATAAAACCCAATGCTGCCCCATGATATGAATGCCATAAAAACTACAGCCCATATTACATGTTACAGCTTGGGGGATAAGTCAGTTTTACACCTGCTGATTTTTATCCTTCTCTGGATACAGTATGGTTGAGAAAGACCTTGAGATAAGGCTAAAAGCTTCCAATAACATCAAAAATTAATGTCCAGATGCCAAAATTTAGAAGCCTCTGGGTGTAGCCCATGTTCTTCTACAGGGACATTTGCCATGAGTTGATTACACATCTTTTATTTAATTTAAATTTCCAGTGTACTCTGATAGCCTTTATGTGCACTACTTTTATCTGAACTATCTAATAAAGATAAATTTATTTCTCTAAAAAAAACAAAAATTTGCTATATTATGTGTAAACTTCACCCACAGATGGTTGTTAATAGTTCTTATTGTTAGAGGGTACTTTGTGTTATTTTATTTATTGTATTTTATTGGTCAATGTCTGTCTATCAGAGCAGAAACCATCTGGAGCTTAAGGAAAAACTCATTTAGAGGGTAGGCATTGAAACAGAGAAGGCAAGCTTTCTAGGGTCTTGAAAGATGCCATTGCTTAATCAAAGGAACCCAGAATTCACCAACTTTGTTGGATTGAATCAATAGGGACAACACTGGGAGATGAGCAGTTCCTCAAGTAACCAGGCCTTTTTGCCATGTAGCACTTTGGAGAGCATAGCCAGCACTTTCAATCACCCAGAAGCAAACTGGCAACTAGTACAGTTCTCAAAGTGAGATGTCCCATGGGCATACTAATGCCCATGCTACATTTCAGATCAGTTAAAACTTCCAGATAGTTTTCAAGGGCAGCCCCATGTGTAGTGTGTGACAGTAATAGAGGTGATTTCTTTTTTTGTCCTAATGCTTTCATCTATGATTAGTTCTTTTTAAGTGTTGTACAACATGTTCCCTTGTACAGAAACAGCATCAGTTTAGATAAATGCATGAATATTTAAGCATAACTTTCAGGATATTTATATTAATCATTGGAACTCTTGAAGTACGACAAGGAGGAGAAAATGTGAGAAAGAGTTACAAGCTCTTGGTTGAAAGTGAAGAGTCCCCTGTTTGATTGGTTCTCTGTAGAAATTCTGAGAAAAGCCCTTTTCCATACACTGAACCATAGGCTGTGTATTTTTTCTAAGCACCAGAGTATGGATGTTCAGATCATTTGCAGTCTGATTCAAAGCTCTGAATAGATTCAGAATATCAAAGCAGTCTTATTTGAAGTGATGCTTGTAGTTGGAGAACTGATTGCTCCATGTGACATATCTAGTCAAAGCAAACCAGATTGCTTGTCCAGCTGCTTTGCTCCAAAGGTGGCTTGTGGATGTGTGCACAGGCAAAGAGTCCTTTTCTTTTATTGTCTGGGTTGAAGTGACAGAACCACTCCAATCGGATGCTTCAGTCTGGAGCATTGCTTGAATCCAGCTCTTTGCTTTGAACAGGGATGTGAGAAATCTCTTGGATAGCGAGAAAGAAAAGAAGGATTTCAGAACATGACAAAGAAAGAACAGTTGTATACTTCAGCCTTGTTCTTCAGAGAAGTATTGGTTCTTCAGAGAACCAATACTTCAGAGAACCAATACTCTCATGGAGACCTCATCTTAAAGTATTGACGAATCAATAAGGTCTGGCCTTTTAGTTAGTCTCCATGATTCTGTATCCTAAGCCCATTTTTCCTGGCATTAAATCCGATAGATAATTGTGTGAACCTTACTTTCTTGGTTTTGCATTGCTCTTTCAAGGGTTTAAATTGGGGGCTTAAATTGACTGATTTTGAAGTATCCTTAGAAATTTATTCAGCCCAAGTGAACATTTTCTGATTTTATTTTGTAAAGAATTTTAATTTAAACAAGAAATGTACCCTAAATTAAAGAAGAAAATTACAATTGTAGCCATATCTGTTCAGTAAAGAGTAAAAAGTAAACAGAAAACTCCTTAATTTCACAACATATGGACAGACTTAATCATAATTTCAACTGGGAAATTGTGAGTATCCTAGAGCAAGGTAAATCCAAAAATACCAGGCAGTTTCTGGAAAACTGGCATTCAGACAAATCAGCCATCAATAGACACATAGAGATAAACCACATTTACACACCATTGAAAAGAGACAATTAAAAAGCTAAGAAGGAAGCAAAAAGACTAGAACACATCCTCTCACTCAGATAACAGGGATTAACACCAGACAAACAATCAGAAAATAATGCCTCAATCAAGGACCTATCGGGGGAAAATCACATCCCCACAAACACTGGTAGGGTAAGCTACTTATATAAAGAAAGAGCAAATCAAACATTCATTCACGCTGATGAGATTATTTAGTCAGCAAGCAAACAACCAAGCTCACAATACATCTACCATTCCACATATCTGTTCAGTAACACTACTACATCACAGTGTACCTCTGATTTCCCAGCAGCCCAAAATAAAATAAATGTGTCTGCTTGCAAAAATATTGCCTGTTCCTCTCTGTAAATTCCTAAAACTAATTTGCCTATAGAGGACTCACCAGCTGCACATCAAATTTCTTTCCATGAACTTTTGTTGCTTAGTTTATTGCTAAGCCTCTATATTTTATGATCTGTTTGATGTTTTTGTTTCTGCTAAGTTCTTAGGGTCTATTTTCCCTTGTACTCTTCTTGGCTGAGACATTGTCTGTTTGAATCATTCTCAAATGCTCTCCTTTCCTTTTTGCTTTAACATTTACAATTGACTCCAAGGCTAAACATCTTATTCCATTCTCTAGGTGTCCATCAAATCATATATGTAGAGTTTTGGTGAGTGACTCTTAACTTTTTGGATTTTTTTTTGTTTTTGTTTTAGACAATGTGTATTTATTTTTCTGCCTTTTAACAAAAGGGCACTTTGAAAAGTGGGTTAGCGGAAAATGGTGGAGTTTGAGGATCCAGCTTCATATCTATAGTTAGAATTTGCTCTTTTTTCCTGATCCAAGTTTGATGACATTCTGAGAGACTTGAATGCTTTCAAGAATGTCATCTGCAGAGGTTTATTCTGAGAAAATTAGAGTGCATTCAAATATAACAAGCAAAACACCATTTACAGAACAAAAGATCATAACCCTTGTGATAACAATCTTGATTTTATAGGCTACCAGATCAAGAGCATCTTTAAACTAGCCTCTTGTGAACATACGTAAACAAAATGTTATATTTTAGTAGATAATTTTTCATTGATTTGCCTCAAGCAAAATAATACACTCAACTAAAGGGATGATGAAAAAGTAATTTAAGCTAGAAAATATATAGGTTGCTCTTGCTCTGTTTTTTTTTTTAAAAATGACCTTAACATATTACTGGAATTGTTGGAGACTTGCATTTTCCTTAACTACATTACAATGACAATACTATTGATGTTCTACTATCTTCTTTATAGTCAAAGCACTACAAACTTCTTTCTCTCTCTTTCTGTGCACTGCTTGCACATTGGGCAGGAAATATAAAATATGCAAGGTATATAGATGGAATCAAATGGTTGGAAGGAAGCTTGAATGTCATTAATCCATTCCATTACTCAGTGAGGAATTCAAAATCCAAACTTTGGCAACAGCATCTCCACTAGATGATCATCTACAGTAGCTTCGCCTTCAGCCATCAGTAAAAGATTCCTCAACAGCTGCATTCTCAAATATCATTCTCTATTAGGAAGTTCTACAATATTTCACTGAAATCTAAGTTATTCTGGTTTCCGTTCATGAATTTTCCCAGGAAAACTGGGGAACATTTTTGCTCTGACTTTGGTGTGCCACTCTGAAGATTTTTGAAGTCTATGACCATATTGTTCCATAACCTTATCTGGATAAACATATTTATCTTTTTCAATAAATGATTTTCGCCAAATTATCAATCATTCTCCAGATGCTTCCCATAGTCAGTGTCCCAGAACTAGATCATGTTCTGCTTCAGGTTTCAACTCATATAGTTGTTATTTAGATTAGCAGTTTACTTGAGGATAAAGAGATTAACAGAAGACAAGGAAAAGAATGTAAATCTAAACAGAGACTCTGGAAAAGAAGTCTTGCCTGACTGATTTTGCTATCAACAAGTGCATACAAAAGAATAGTCAAAATCCATTCCAAATTTCAGAGAGCCAAGTCAGATTTGTCAGCCAGTCCAAGGGTCAGAGTTTCATGAACAGAAACCACAATATATCACAATATTTAAGATCAGATTATTGTTTCGAATGAAGGAACATGGATCAAGAAGAAGCCTCAATGGGTATTGTTCTCATGCTTTTCCCTCTACTCACCCAATACAAAGAGCTGAGAGGCCTGATGCCATCATCATCTGACTGTGTTAGCTGTTCAGGTGGCGACTCTGTTTGATCACCCTTTGGTGATTCTTGGCTTGGTATCTCCTGAGGCTGATATTCCACTGGGTTAGCTGGGGCAGTTTCATCATAGTCAGAATCTGAATCCTTAGCCATGACAGATCACTTGACAAAATACAGTCTGATACTGCATTTCATTCCTCAGGGGAGATGCATGGATGTTTAAAGAGAGGGTAAGGTGGAAGAAATCTGCTAGTTCCATATTTGACTGACCTTAGATAAATGAGTGAAGTTAAAATGTTAACCTCTTGATTTATTCTATAGCCTATCTCAATAAAGTATAATTCTAGTGATCTTATTTTTATTTATTATTTTTATAAATAATTCAAGTCAGCCAACACATACAATACTCCTTTCTCTTCCTATTTTCCCGGCAACAACAACCCTGTGTGGTGGGTTGGACTGAGAGAAAATGACTGGCTCAAAGCCACCCAGCCAGCTTTCATGCCTGGGACTAGAACTTACAGACTCCAAGTTACTGGTCCACATTCACCCAGCTGGCTTTCATGGCAAAGGCAATACTAGAACTCACCATCTTTTGGTGATTGGCCCAAAGTCAACCAGCCAGGATTCATGCCTAAAATGGGACTAGAACTCACCATCTCCTGTGATTGGTCCAAAGTTACCAGCTTCCATGCCTAAGGCAAGATTAAAACTCACAATCTACTGATTTATAGCCTAGTACCTTAACTTCTCGACTAAACTGGCTCTTATAAAGTTTGTTTCCTGATATGATCTACGTCAAAGGGCTGACAATTTCTGAAAGGTCAACATAACAGAAATAGGAAAATTACAAACTCTATTTTTGTCTCCTACTGGTACAATATTGCATTTGTTTTCTGAAACCCATAAAAGGAATTATTTAAGTTTATTCAATCCTCTTTGTTATGCAAGCCATTTTGTAGATTTGTTTTGCTTAAAATAATATATTCAAATTAATTATTTAATATATAAATTTGCAGTCATGCTAATGGTGATGTTAATGATGAAGAGCATGCAAATGAAAACGAAAAGGTGTGAATCAAAGAACAATGTACACTAATCTGATCAATTAACTGTAAATAATAAATAGTTTAATGTGTTCCGAATAATGTTTAGCTCTTTGTTAACAGGATAATCACTCTGGTTTTAAGTGTCATATCAATAAGCACTGACATATCCCTACAGCAAAGCCAATGGTTATGAAACTAACTAATTAAAATCTAAATTAAAAGGTAATTTGCCAAATGTTTTTATTCATGAAATGCAAATTTTTGCCTGGGAAACAATAGAGAAAAATGAGTCTTGATGGTTCTTTTTTTCCATTTTCTTTGCTGATGGAAGTGAAGAAATTATGGACTTTCTTAAGTGACTTTATGAGTGGGGTCATGAGCAAACCTCTGAAACAGATGGGCTATGCAGGATTTCAGTGGACAGTATAAGAAACTGATGGATAATAGAATCCTCATCATGTTAGGCACTGTAGATTAATGTTTAAACTGAGCAAACTATGCACTGAATAGGTTCCCCCCACTCTGGCTAAAATATGGTTTTGAATATGTTTGAAACAATAGGAATCAGAAATATTTCTTCAACTTGCAGAGAAAATAACATTAGCCCCTCACTGTACAGGAAAATATCCAATTGCATATATTTACTGGTATAAATACTTGACATCATTGTGAAGCTACTATAGCTGTACAACTGCTCAAGCCCCATGATGTAGTTAAGTGGGTTCATGGATGAAACTTTTTACAAAGATTCTGAACTTTCAGTCCCAGTCTTATTTTATCATCCTTTCAGTGTTGCATTTTTAACATAATATGTTTCTTTTACTTTAGAAAATGTCATGATAGATGGAAAAGATTGGCATAGATTTGCTTTCTTCCTTTATTTTGTCCTATGGTGAAATGTTGTGTTACAATAACACTCAGTAAATATATGTTAATTTAGTACAAATGCTATTAGAGATGTTTAAAACACACCCACAATGTTTTTTACAATTTTTTTTATTTTCTTTTTTTGTCAAATGCTTGTCATCCATTCATGTGTTTCCCACCCAAATATGGCAAACCACTGTTGACATTTTCAAAGCAAAATGCTACCAAATTTAGCATGGAAGTCAGAAGCTCCAGAAGAAGTAGTTAAAGTCTATTTATTTATCAATTCTATATGGCCACCCATTGCATGCAAGGTGACTCTGGGTCACGTACAATAAAACCAACAATTAAAACATATTATAAAAAACACTTCAAACAGTTAAATGAATTAAACATAAAAACTAGATTGCAAGGGGGTTAAAATTAGAATTTTTCTGATTTTTATGGGATGCAGCCAGTGTGTGGGCTCCCTGCTGCCAGGGGATCTCAAGCCTGTTGAAAAAAAAATGAATAGTATATTTAATTCAAATCAAGCTGCTGCTCCTGATTCTAGGAAAAGAGAAAGCTGATTTTAAAAAGATGGCAAAAGCGATGTGTTCACATCTCTGTATGTTCTGAAACATTTTTCTGAAATCTAATCCAAGGTGTTGTACCAAGTCCTCTTATTTTAATACATAATTGGAGAGTAATCATACCAATTGCATTTCATTTTAATTAAATATAAATGAAAAAAAAACTAGTTTTCATCCTAGCTTTGGTTTGTACTTCTGGAATTTCAGTCCCCAGAAGCCCACTTAAAAACAAATAGGAAAAAGTTCTATGCATCTGTTTTAACATATCTGGTGAGAACAATACAGGTATTTTTATTGGCCAAGCATGGTTAGACATGAAAGGAATTTATCTCCAGTACAGCAGCTCTCGGTGTTCTTGTAGTTTCAGTAAATAACAAGTAAGGGCAATCGCAATAAGTTTAATATGGTACATATTGGTGAGAGGAAAACTAAGTTTTATATCAATCTTATCCAGGGTATCATTAAAAAAGTACATTTTCTATCTTCCTGATAACAATTGAAACTCAGGAAATACCTGGGTATCTAATAAAACCTTAATCTGGATTAACAAATCTGTGAGGACACAAGGATTGATTTGCATAGATTACTCTATCCCATTCATCAAAACAGATTTTTTTTAAAAAAGATAGTAGATATTTGTGATTTGTGACAATACTTTATAAATGGAAAATGACTGAGTAATAACTGAGCTACAGATATATGTCACAATATGAACTAGTCAAGTTTTGCTTTTTGTTGAGCTATAAATCATATAAATGAAATATTGTGAATTTATCTTTTCAACTTTTTTTTTACCACCCTCTTTTATGACTTTTCTTCAGAGCACATTATGGATTTTTTGGAGGGCTTGTACAGTTGCCAAACTTAGTTTAAAATGGGAAAACAGCACTGACCTTAACTCTTTGGCTCTTGCTTAGTTAGCGCACTCACATTTAATTACTCAATGTACTGTTCTGTCATGGACTGAATTCATATACCATGCTAAGCTATGAAATGTTTAGCTATGGCTTATTGATTAAGCCAGTATTAACTGGATACGTGGAAGGTAAAAGCAAATAAGCCATATACTGCTTTAGTGTAATGCGTGAACCCAGACTGAGATGTCTTCCAAAACATAGTCAAGTAGTAAAATATTGAAAAAAATCTACTTGAGGCCATACTTCTAAACCTGATATTGTACACATCTCACAAAGTGAACTTTGTACCCACACCTCCTTGAGGGGCAGTTTTTGATATTATATTCAAAAAGACAATTAAAATTTAAAATCTCATACTCAATTAGTTGCTAAAGCCGTATCTCCAACTCTATAATAGCTTTCTATCTGATCAACACCAGCTACTGAACTCATTTAGATTCTAAAACTGGTAACTACTTTCATTATACATATCATTATCTCATGACTAGTCCAATATCCAAATATCTCAACTAATTCTCATTTAGGATTGATTCCTATGCTTGTGTCATCTCTTATTGTCAAGAGTTGATAAAGTCAAACTTATTTTTTAAATATGTGAGATAATTTTCATGGTGTAAAAACCATCCATGGATGCAGACACTTTGAGAGACAGAGTTTACATGTGTGCCTATGTTCCCCAATCAGATTTGCTCTGCTTCTATGTAGGCTGTATCCTTTGCTAATTATAATTTTTCAGGCTGCTTACAAAGTTGGATGTTGGCTTCCATAGGAATAAAGAATTTATGTTTGAGTCAAACATGGCAACTCTTTCTAAAACTGAGAGTAGTACTGCATTTGTAAGAATAGGGTTGGAAAAGACGTTTGTTTGAACAAAATGGTCAATAAATAAGAACAGAGGAATATGAGAAGAACTTTAATACTAGATCAGAGTTATTGCACTTATTTATAGGAGGAAACCAAAAGCATAAAGATGAAGATTTGATTATCTATTTAATTATAGCATCCAAAACAATACTTGTGCAACACTGGAAAACTTTAGATATTATAACAATTGCATTGTGGATTAGTAAAACTTCTTCAATGTCACATTAAAAAAAAATCACAGATGAAGTTAAAGAAATGAGATCTCAGAAGCAGGAACCACAATTTTATCAAACTTCATTGGATTTTAAGATTTACCTTAATTATAATAGCAATAGATTATAAACTGGTATACACCTTATATATGTTAAATTTTCCCATATTCAGTACCTGACTTTTTATTTACATGATAGTACCTCTTTTGCATTAACTGTATTTTGGAATTAAATTAATTCAGTTACCTGATATTGTAATAGGATAAATAAACTATTTTTCCTTTAAAAAACACCAGATCAGGGTACATTTGTGTTCATTTCATCAAGCATTCACTGTTACTTTGTGGTTATCTAGATTTAGGAAATTTTAGTGCCTCCTATGATCCCTTCTGTTGCTGCTTCCCAGAAACTGGCATTAAAGTCATTTCCAGTTTGAATCCCTCTGTTTACATTTTTAATAATCTCATGACATGGTCTGAGAGTCAAAGAATATGCTTAGAGAGGTATAAATAAGAATTATATACCCTGCAAAGACACAGCATGTTACTGTGAATAAATATGCAATTTACTATGATAAACACTGGACAAAATGCATAGAAAGTGTTTTGCAAATAATTTCCATCTATGCATATGTATACAGGCATGCTGTTGTATATAATTTTGTCAGTAAACTTAAAATTTGGAATTTTGAACCAAATGACAGAATTACTCAATGCTCAGTTGCTTGCCCAAGGGTTCCTTGCAAGCTTTATATTTGAATGGGAACTAGAAATAGACCACTGAATATCAATGAGTACGTGCGTGTGGTAGAAAGTCAGAAACTCACTACAATTTTGCACCACTTCAGTTAGCCTGGTAGTCGTACCAACTATTTGAATGTTGGATTTATTTTCACTTTTGTTGATTTGAGTGTTCACTCTTGCTTTTTATTGGAATTTTTATTGATAGTCTTTTCTCTTTTCTCAGTTTGGGGTTATTCATTCCTTTTCAAAGCTTGCTTTGTTTTTCTTTTATTGGAATATCAGCAGACTTTATTAAAAAAATAGAGAGTGCAACAGTGCATACTACTGAACTAGAGGAAATTGCTAGTCCAATTTCCCAATTTTTGTTTTTTTGCTAAGGCTTCATTGTACACATGCTACCAAAATCTTATAATATCCAAAAAGTTCAGATGAAGTTGGCTTTATTCAACAAACTGACCTGAGTATTTGAATAGATTGAATCTTTATCAGCTTGATTCAAACATCTAATTGTCAGCATAATCTCAGTGTATAGTATTCAGATGATCCCAGTCTGTTTTCAGACACATAAACAATACCACTTTTTTCTCAATTAACTTTTCTTCTCGAGATATCTTTGCATATCTTGTGGATAATGCAGGAACTGAAAATAAACATTTGTTTGTTTGTTTTGTTGGATGAGGTCTCCATCAATCTCATCCTTTTTACCCAATGGGTTTTATTTCATACATGATCCAATTTTATACACGCTAGATCTTGCTCAAATAAATTAGCATTATTTGTTGTACCTTGGAACAAATATAATTTCTTCTTTCTTTCCCCACATGCTGTTTGCCATTAGGATATTTCCTCATTTTTTCATTTCAAAAAATAACTGATTTTCACTGAATGTGAGACAGCCCAACTGAGATGCTTGCTCATATTTTGTATCCTGTTCCCCAAGCCTCCACATTTCTAATGAATAAGAAAATCTTTGTGCTATAACCGTAATAGCTGGAATCAATTGAGCAAAGAGCTCGATAAAATAAAAAGCAAGTGATAGAACTATTATTTGATAAAATTTTTGTTAAACTTATACACTGAAAAAAACCTGCTAAATTAACTTAAAAGAAGCATTCATTCAAGCTTCTGATCAATCAGGCTGGATGAAAATTGAAAGGTAGAATCCAATTAAATCAAGATTGTCAGCTTGTATATTCTATTGTAAAGAGAATCGCTGTCCAAAGTCTCTCCCCACAAAAAAAAAAACCCGGGAGTTTGCATCAATAGATTAACTAGAGGAGATGAAATTTATACCTAGTTTTGATTTTGCTTTTTATTTAGGGATACTAGGCAGACCTTTAGAAATCTTCAGTGGGTGGATTTTTGAAGCGCCAGGACATTGCATCTATGAAATATTCAGGGATCCTGAATATATATAGGTTATAGTTGGAAATGAGAATAATGATGTTGAAATGAATGCACCATTGGACGTTTCCAGAGGGATTTTGTGAGATAAAGAGCATTGGGCTATGCATATGAAAAAGGTGTACTTCATAGGTTGTTACAGTTACGCACTGATCTCAGCCATGTGTTCAAATGTGCAGTTGCTGACAGATACAGTTCAGAAATTCCTGGAGGCCCATCAGTTTCCCAGCCTTTATGTAAATGTTCAAAAAAGGGTGATCCAGAATAAGTGTATCAAGGAAGAATATATTAAGCTGATTAAGGAAGAAATCTGAAAACAAGTGATGCTAGGTAATCCAAACAGTTTGGAAGTCTGGGAAGATAATGAGAAATAGAGGTAGAGAAACAAGAATAAGACAAGGTAAGAAATACCTTTATATTGTTTCAACAAATATAGGGTGAATTAAAATATATGCAGATTGTATCTGGCAGCTTTCTCCCAATTCCCACTTTTCTTGCATTTCTTCATACTTCAATAAACACAACTATTCAAAAATTCATCCATGGCATTTTTATTGAGGCTGAAGTAGACACACAGGACATGAAAATTATGGATAAGTAGTTTAATATCTCAGAGAGAAGAAGACATTCATTGTGATTTTTGGCTGAGTACATTGGCAGTGAATAATAATGAAGAACAGCATTCATCTACAGTCTCTAACTTAATCTAGCTACTTCTGTAGGATGTATTTTTATCTATCTATGTATGTGTGTGTATGTATATACAATTCTGTGCAAAAGTCTTAGGCCACCACCAGCTTTGTTGTTTTAGCAAAGTTTCAATGACCATCCATAATTATTTTTCGGTCTCTGTGTTAAGATTCAAACAGCAAATATGGGAAACATACACAAAATTTAAACAAACACAATTTTCAGAACAAAAGGTTTCTTCAGGCAAAAGTTAATATGAAATAGTCAGTCCAAATACTGGCCACTTTAGCCCATGGAAGCTGTTTTTTTATGCTTTTTCCTGTTTTTGAATACTGCATACAAATTTCCTGTATTTTCTGGATGTCTTCTAATAAAGAGACTGAAACATAATTGTATATGGTCATTATACCATGGCTAAAATAACAAATTTAATGGTGGTCTAAGACTTTTGCACAGCTATATCTATCTATCTATCTATCTATCTATCTATCTATCTATCTATCTATCTATCTATCTATCATCTATCCATCCATCCTTCCATTCACACAAAAAACTTCTTATATAGATTTTTATATATTTACATTCGTATATATTTATATCTATATAAAATCTATATAAGAACAGCATAAAGACTGTTTTTAAATCAGCAAGCAAATTGCCGATTTGAGAATAGGAATTCTCTTGGAAAGTTGACTTTCTTATGCAAAACTTTGAGATAACTTCCCCCCCCTCCGTTTATCCTTTAAATTGCAACTTAAATATGGACTACACAGGCAACTAACTACATGGCAAGTGATTGTATTATAAAGGGTATGTCTATTTGTAATAAAACTATTTTGCTTGACAAAGTTCTTTGCTAATGGACTAAGATGTGTCTGGATTCCCAAGTAAAATTGTCCATAATTCTAACAAGCAATCAAGATAAAGTAGCTATGCTTTTTGAGCTAAACCTGACAAGTAGTTCTTACAGTATGCTCAAGATTTCAAGGCTAGTTTTGTGTTGAAATGTTTGCAGTGTATGTCTTGTTTTAATTATGAATATGTTAGTGGGAAAACTTGTATAATTGAATGAATTGGCCTAATCTGTGATGAAAGAAAAGAAGAAAAAAAACTGAAAGATTCTACCAGGGTTTAGAAGAAGATGGAATCTAAAATGATCACATTTCAGTCTATGATGGCTACTGGTTGTCATTCTGAGGGACTAGTAGTAAATTACAAACTCAGAGGTAAAGATAGGGATCAAAAGGATCCCTTTGTTAATTACTGTCCAAGGATCATTTTGTTAATTACTGTCCAAGATGGACAGGATCATTTTGTTAATTACTGTCCAAGATGGACCTGTTTAGTCTCAAGGGTAGGCAATGAATGACTCAAAAGGCAGAGGAAGGTAACCTCTGGAGGTGAGTCATGGCAACTGGACTTCTTTTCTTTTGGTTCAAGATGTTTTGTTGCTTATCTAAGTAACTTCTTCAGCTTCTTTGCTACTCAGATAAGTAGCAAAATATCTCAAACCAAAAGAGAAAAAGTCCAGT
>JANHZU010007279.1:99675-125555 GCA_032468055.1 Acrochordus granulatus
ATCTCAAACCAAAAGAGAAAAAGTCCAGTTTCCATGACTCAACATCAAGACAATTCTACTTGGATGACTGAATGAATATGGTTGAATCTTCATCAGCAGGAAAGTAAAATGTTTTAAACTGGGTTACTGGTGAAGTTCCAAGGACAGTGAAAAGTTAAAAAAGTTACAGAAGCAGAAAATGCCAAAGCATGGAAAGAAGTTAAGATGTAACTGATATATTATAAGATGTGATACTTCAGTTTCTCATTTTTTCCCCAGTCTTAGCTTAAAGTCACATTTCAGTGAAAGCTTATCTTCTTTAATTTATCATAAATTCAAGGTTTGGGAATTAAAGGATACATCTGGAATTCAATTTTCAAAGAATGTCAAGGGCATCCTTACAAATTGCCTGCCAGGGTGGACATAATCAAATCTACATTGACCATAAAGCAAATTAGGAAGATTTTTACTTATCATCCAATCTACCTTCTTAGGATATTCTCCACCATCTTAGTTTACCTTTTATTTTGGAGAAAATAGCATAATTCATACTTACAAATGGTACAGCCACTCATTCATTGTAAAAATGCCTCTGAGATCTATATGAGCCCCAGAACCTTGTTGAATATGAAAATAGTGTTTAGCTGGTGCTTTTCTTTGAAAGATTTATTGATTCGTGAATTGATTAGGTGCCATCATGTCATCCAATTCAACTCTGGGTTGATTTATTTGATGATCCATTTGTTTCCTTGGCTGTCCACAGTATTCTCAGGAGTCTTCTCCAACACCAACATTCAAAAGTGTCAATAATTTTCCTACCTTGCTTCTTCAAAGTTTCTTCACTTTCACTTCCACAGAGTGTCACAGGGAATACCATAGTTTGCATGACTCTGATCTCTGTAGGTATAGAAATAAAGATCTGAATACTTTTTCCAAGGCCTTTTAAAGACTCTCCAATATTTTCATGAAAAATACATATATTTTTTTTCAAGAGATTTTCCCAGAGACAATGCATTTCTCCATAGACACATTTTTGTAAGCTTTAAGTGATTTGTGACCTGTATCACACTACTCAGAAAACTGCAGATTAAACTGTATAATTGTGTTCTGGTTTGCTTATAAAGGTGGGTAATTTATTGCTGGCCAGAGGCTGCATGCAGTTTTTGGGAACTGGGGAGCTGCAGAAGGAGGGATAATGCAAAATGGAGTTTTATCACACGTCGATGATGCTGTGCTTTTTGTTTCTTCTGTTCTTGTACCAGACTAGAGTATCCTTTATCGTTGCTTTTAACTGGAATTTAGATTGCAGCTTCTGTGTAATTCTTATTCCTTGATGGCAGGAAACCTCACTGCTGATTGTTAGCTACTGTAAAGCCAAATTTATGTTGCATGGACAGAAAGATTATTGAGATCTGTAAAAAGTAAGCTCATGTCCTTGTACTCCTCTTTATAGATTTTGGAAAGTATGAATTCTCTTAATTTGAATTTCCCCACCCATCTCTTTATGCACTATGGAATGAAAGCAAGATGAAACTTTTTTCTGATGAAATTAATCCATTAAAAATATTCAGCCAAGGAAATTTAGTCAAGCAGCCTGGTTGGTCTTCTGGAAACATATGATTTACCTGTCACGGCAATCTATTTTTTGCAGAATATGAATGACCTAGAACATAATATACTGGACATCTTTTGTGATGAAGTTGCGGATGGTAGTTCTATGCAATTCTGTATTTTGCATATTTTTATTTATTAAAGTTATATTTATTTATTTATTTATTATATTTCTATGCCACTGAAATATGGAGACTCTTGGCGGCTAATAAAAACAAGCATTAAAAACATTGATTTGAAAAAAATTATGGTGTAAAAAAATATATGCCACCAAACTCAGTGGCTTACAAAACAAAACAAAAAACCCCCACAATTAAAACCATTTAAAATTAAAATTAACTTCCTGCAGAAGTCACAAAATGTCATCGCTTCAGAAAAGAGAAATTTCTGAGGGCAGCAACCAGGTTCTGACTTTCTGCCAGAATATCATGTTCCCTGCCCTCAGTATTTTCTTTCTGACTCAAAGGTAGGGCAGGTGCTTTCCAGATTGGAAGTGGAATATAATTCAGGGCCAATTCTGAGTCATCTTCCTGTTTCACCATTAGAATGACCAATAATTTATTTCCTGACCGGATCCTGAAACCAACTTCTCACTGTAGGGATTAAGGAAGATGACTTTGACAGAGATAGACAGGATAGTTTGCCTGGGAAAAAGTTGCTAGGATATTTTTTAAAGTCCACAATGATGTAACATTCAGAAGTGGCTCTGATAGATACCTAATTCTCTAAATTGTAGAGAAGAGGAGGAGGTACAACAAAATCAGACTTACGGGATTTTTTATTAAAGGTGATTTCAGTAAAAGTAGTTTTTGCCTACTTAGACCAGGAGTTGGTTTCCTAGTCTGGTCAAGTTAGTGGAGCTGACACCCCCAAATACACTCCAGAGTTCCTGAGCTAGACAGCTCACATAATTTGGTTTAAAACCAATTATTACAGAGACAGGTTTCCAAATATTTCAATCAAGGCAAGGGATTTGTATTAGAAATCATTGAATTAACCAAAACAAAAAACAAAACAAAACCTCTTGTATATAAACTACAGTATGCAAACAGAAAATGCAAACATCGTTGTGTAATAAAAAGGGATAATGAATAGATGGATGTCCAGATGGATAGATAAACATGATAGAGATGATAGATAGATAGATATAGATAGATTGATAGATAGATAGATGATAGGGAGGTAGGTAGGTAGGTAGGTAGGTAGTAGGTAGGTAGATACTCAGGTACTTTTCTTGGCCAAGCATATTGACATGCAAGGCATTTGACTCCCCTTTTTACCATGAAATAAACAAGTTGGTACCAGCCAAAATATAACTTTTTCACTGGACATATTAATATTAGACTGCATATTTAAAATATGAAACAAACCAATTTCTCAGATAGCTGACAGACGAACCATGAACACATGTAAAAATGACCAGCTGATATAAATCCCTCCCCACAATCATACATGTTAAGAATGTGCAATTTATCACACTCTGATAGTCATTATAATAGGATCTCTATTTCTTCAGTGTATGTTTAACATTAGATATTGATTTCTAAGACATATAATGCTATACTGTTCATGATTATAAGAAGGTTTGACTGCTATTGTAGGCATGGCAGTGCTACTGATTAATGAATATAGATAATAATTTCTACATTTTTGCTTACAAGTTCTCAATTTTATGAAAGAGAATCATCTTTCAAAATGTATTTCAATGGAGAATGTTTGTGAAATTTACACAGCGAGAGTCTGGTGTATTTGTACCCAATTAGCAATAAGTTGGCTAAGAGGTGGGTGTGTAGGGGTGCATGTTTGTGTAAATTTCCCATTTTCATTAAAAAGTCCTCTCCCAAGTAATCTGCAGTCTCCATGGCTTTTCCCATGTCCATTCTGCCAAGTTTTATGCTTGTGCCTGGCAGTAAATCACACATCTCCAGCCACTTAACCCTTAGTTCAGCTGTCAGCTGGAGGAAAACTGCCAGATCCAACTTGGGTAGACTAAAGTTGGAAACCAAAATAAATCTTTAAACACTTCAGTTGATGGCCCACTGCAGAGCAAAAATTTGATAGTATATATTTATATATTTACTCATTAAAACACATACAATTTGGTAACATATATGTGCATGATAAACCCTTGGTTTCTTTCTTTCTTACATCCTTTCAAAACAAGAGTACTTGGTGGACCTCTAGATGACTGTGACGGGCAGCTAAGACCTGTGGAGACGATTGGTTTCTGAGGTCACCAGCTGCAGTTCTTTTACATTCAGTCCTGAGGGACATGAATGGGAACTTTTTTCATTGGGAATTTTGTGTCATCATCTTCTTGTCACCAAGAATCTTAGCTTGTTAATGAGATTCAAAAAACCATTTGGGTTCATTTAGGTTTGCTATTGCTTTAAATGTGCCAGATCAATCACATATTGTTGGGTTTGGTTCTTGTTTATTTGTTTGTCCTGGTCTTGTTATTTATGCAAGAAATGATGAAGTGATGTTGGCATCCAAAGTCAAAATAGCAGAAATGCATTACAAATTTGAAGTAGTGATAGGAAGAGTTTTGCTCATCCTTTAGTTCATTGGCCTATGTTTCAGTGACAGTCACAGTAGACTCTTTCCAAATGTACTGTATTTGAAACACTCTGAACACATTTGCAATGGGATATTCCCTAGCAGAACATGGATTCCAGTTGTTAATGAAGCCTTTCCTTCCCATTTTGTAACTGCATTTAATGTAGCTCTACCACCTCCCCACTTGCTTCTGCCTCTTTACTTCCACTGTATGTGTGATGGGTTGTGCAAATGTTTCCCATGCTTTATTTTCAAGTGGCATCTTAGAGCACACATTTCCCCAGAGTGTGCTTTCTCTTTCTTTACTAGCGCTTTTTTCTATCCAAACAACAGATTGCTTTGCTCCTGTCCTTTAAATTTAAAAAAGAAACATTTTTTCCTAGTTAAATATTTGACTTCACAGATGTCTGTGTTCTCTTTTCTTGGGAAAAAAAACACATGGTATAATTTGATCCTTCCTTGCCACCATCCTTTATAGCTATCATTTAGTGTAGATCTGGATCCCAAGTTAAAGTGGAAGGTTATGTTGATAGCAACAGAGTTGAAAACTTGCAACTTTAGGAGTGCTCTGAATTCTTTGTGACCTAGGAACAAGATTCCTTAATAACTTTTTTGCATGGTGAGAGCATGGAAGAACATTTCATTGCTAATTTGAAAACAATGGTTATGTTACTGAAGGATTATTCTGTTTGCCTGTAAGAGGTAGATGAACCATAGAATGACAAAATTGAAGGAGGCAGCTTAGGCCATTAAGTCCAATCCCCTTACTCAGATGGCCATCAGCTCTTGTCTGACCCTAAATAATTAAGGAATGTCCACTGTCTATCTTGGTAATGGATTCCATTGGGAAATTGTTCTTATTGCTTAAAAGTTCTTTTCTAGCATAAAGTTTGAATCTCCCTTTCTATGCCTTAAATCTATTATTCAGAATCCTGCACTCCCGATTGAAAAAGAAAAGATCTTGACCTTCGATGTGACATCTTTTCAGATATTTTAGGAGTTCTCTCATACTCTCCTTTTCTCCTTTTTCTGAAGGTTGAATAGACCCCAAGTCTTCCATTTCTCTGCATAGTTTTTGTTTCTAGTCCCTGTGATATATAATGGAATGGTATGTATATTATACTATTATTATTAACAACCATAAAGAATGGTTGAAAAAGTCACTCTGTTTGGAGCTGAAACTTCAGAAAAGCTGAATTCAGAATAAGCTTGTTTCCTTGCTTACAAAATCCACTGCAATCACATTCCTTAGTATCCATATTCAAATGCCAACATTTCGAAACATCCCTGATGTAACACAGTTGAAGTGAATTACTAATATGACATTGGCTTCTGTCAAGCCTTTCCCCTAAATAAAGGTTTGTGTAAAAAATGCTGTAAGACATCTTTTGTACTTAGCTGTTGTATAATTATTCTCTTTCCCTCCCTTCTATCACAAATACAGAAGAGAGTTTCAAGATAACATCTGTGCTGTTGTGGATGTGTTTGTATATGAGCCTGTGACTCTGTGTGTGTTCCAATTAGCAAGAATCTGATAAATTAAATGTGTCATCTATTATTCACTGTAGCAAATAAAGGAGATTGTTATTTTCATCAAAATAACAAAGAAAGAGATTTCTTTTCACTGTCCCTGTATGCAAAGCAAAGAAGTGCTAGTTACCATCACTGCTTCTCGAGACAGGTACAAATCAGCTTGGTAGTAAGCTACAGAGAAAGTCTCTAAGGGCAGTAAGGTATTGTAGGGCAGATGTTGACATCTGACTCATTTAATTATATCAATAAACCATGGTTTTAAATGTACCCAAGATATAAAATGTGTTGCATTTAACTACAGTGCAATTTTATCTGTATCTATTCAACTGGCTTTGAGCACAATAGAGCTTATTTCAGAGTAAATGGGGTGGTGGTTTGGAGCTTTGCTGTGAAACTGTGAAAGCAAATGTACAGTTTATTTGGTTCAGGGTGCATGCTGTGTTTGGATTCATATATTTTACTAAAATATAGTTTACTTTATCATAGTTTTTTGTACAAACCATAATGTCTTGCTACCGTAATGACTTAGTATCGATACAACATTTAGACATGAACTCAGATGTGCTGCCTGAAGTCCTAGGGCCTCCTATAGTCTCCCAAATCCTTGAAGATGCACTTAGAGATCTCCAAAAGCCATCGTTAAACTGTCATTTAGGGCTGAAAATCATAGCCTACAAATAATAATGACCAAGCTCCTACAATGTACTCAGCCAATGGCAAAGAAATAGTTCAGCACAATTTGGAAGCCTTGTACACTATGTACATATCTGTGCATCTGCTTGAAGGCAGCAGCGAGAGCTGCTTTGCCCATCTTGTGTGCATCAGACAAAAGGAATAGCAACATTTGCATCAGATTTGAACCATACATGCCTTTTGCCAAGTTTGGAATGACAAGTTGGCCTAAAATGGCCTATCAGCCTGTAAACTGTGACTTGTGAACCTGATAGTTCCCTTTTGACTGTATTTATTGCAAGGCATGTTCTCCAATTAAAATTCCCTCTTGTTATCTGTCCTTTGTGTTTCTCCTGGGTTGTCTCACAGGTTTCTTGTCATTTCTCATATCCATTTTAATAGAGATTACATTCTGGACAGGCCATTGTAAAAGCTGTGAAATAGCTCCTTCACACCTTAATTTAACACCTTTTCAGGATTGCAACATTCTTCTCTCCTTCCCCTGCTACCTTTTCTGAAGGCACATCAGTTCCACAATAAATGTGGTAACAAAAGCTCCAGGTATGTACATGTTTCCAGAAGTTTCCAGTATTTTTATTGCCAATAACTTCCTAATTTGGAAAATGAAAGATATTGAATAACCTGTCAGAAACAGCTGTGCATCTTACAGGAAGATGATACTACAGGAGGACATTTTCTGAGTATAAGCAGTTTTCTCCTCCATCTTTTCTTTTTCCTGTTTTTTGGAGGTTTTTTTCCACCAGGTCTTGTCTTTTTATAGAAAATCGATGTCTTGGTCAATTCCCAGTGTCAACACCTTTCATTACCACTGACTTTCTTTAAAAAGAAAAAGAAGAAAAAGGGAAAAATGCTTATTTAAGACCTGGCTCTGATTTTTCACCTTCATAAAGCTGTGGTCAGCAACCCAAGCCACATGGATAGTTTTTCTATCCCTTTAGACTTTCTTCCCCAAATGATAATTAGACAAGTCTAGGGGTTGTATCTTCTCTTATCTCTCAGAATAACACAGGACTGAGAAGCGAAGAAATATCAGCATTTCCTTTTTATTATCAGTCATCTTGGCCCCCTGGGATGTCTGTGAAGTCACATACCTGCTACAGAGGAGGGCAAGGCAAATGATAGAAAGAAATGAAGCAATAAAATAACAGCTAGGAAAGGCTTTGAAGACAAAGCTTATGGAAGCATGCAAAAAGATGCTTTCCATATCTCCATAAGGGGGGATAATAAGCTTTTCAAGTGTGATTGAAGATTTGAACTGACCAAAAGTTTCTGCCACTTCATATCCTTCACCTGCACATTGTGCCTATTAAAGTTGCCATAGTGGACAGTAGTTTTAGCCCTTAGAAAATCATATATTGCTAGGTAACTATGAAGGAAGCTCACAACTACGGATATTTATTGGAAATGTCAGCCTCCATTTCCACTGAATTGCAACTGGAGGTACCTTAAGCCTTCTGATGAAAAGTTATTTTTTTTGAAGAAAGTTAAAATAGATACTTGCTAAAAATGGTGATGATGGTAGAAAGGGACTATTCTGCAAGACCTGAATCACCATAAACAAAACAAAAAGCATCGTCTATACTCCTCTCACTTCATATATGAGAAACCTTGAGCATCACCAAATGGGATAAGCTAATAAGAAAGTTTCATCCTTACTAGATGAGATAGTCTTGAGAACCTTAGGAACCAAGACTTTCAAGATTAAAAAAAACCTTTCATTTTCTTTCTTCTTCTTTTAAGCAGCTTATCAATCTTTTCACATGTCATCATACATGGAACAGAGTGAAGTGAAGACTTCATATAAAAATATTTCTCAGTCTTTTCAATGAAAGAGAAATAAAAGCTGATTGATATGTCAGTGCAAGCAGAGAATATTGAGTTCATAGTACATAAAAAATTGGAAATTTCATTCCTATACAGATGACCTTGTTTGTAGTTCTGAATTACAGTTAACACCTGTTATTGTTGTTGTTTTTTCTGACAAGTTTCTCATCTCAAATAATAATATGGCAGGAAATAATATGGCAGGCTTCTTTATGCTGAATATATATTGAATTTGGCAGTGGTAAATGAATACATTTTTCACTCAGTTTTTAAAATCAGAACTTGCCAAAATATGCCTCTCATCCTCACCCCCACCAAAGGAGACTGGAAAAAAAAACTTGGAAGAAAGTGATATGGACAGATTCAGAGATTCCTGACTTAGGATGAGCTAAACTAAAAAGCAAGCTGTTACTCAATTTTATACTAGAGCAATTTCATGGCTCTGATTATTATTATTTTTTTAAAAAATGAATAGCTTTAGTTAAGCACTTGGCAGCACCATCCATACATCCATACATGAGGTCGGATTGCTCTGACAATTTCTAAGCTGTGCTGGTTGGAAGCAAATCAGAAGGAAGAGGAACTGGCATCTTGCCATCACCTTCTAGGATTTTTTCCCCTTCTACTTTTGCAAGCAAAAGAAAAGAAAATTATTTTCTATCGACTGAATTTCTTCTTTTTTAAAGGTGCCTAAGAACATTGCATTATGCTGGTTTTGCATTTCCTTCTGTACTGCTATGACATTGCCATACAAATGTATTTCATTCCCCATAGTAGATTTGTTTATCTATTTATCAAATTTATATAGATGTTCTTATGCTGTCAAGACAAAATGACTAGCTTCTGCAAAACAAAAATCTCATCAAGATAGATTGCTTATGATCCACATACTCATTAATAAGTACCCAGCCAGTCTTCATGAGTTTCTAAAAGTTGTGACCTAGTTTATCGAACTTTACAAAGCTACAATGAAGCCTGCTTCTGTCTTTCTCATAGATATGTGAGAAAGCTTCTGTTCCTGTTAGGGGGGAAGAAAGCATGAAGGATTTGGTGCTGACACCTGCCTAACCCTGTCAGTGCTTTGAAAAGCACAGGGGAGGAGAAAACAGCTAAAGCAACTCTTAATGTGCAAAAGGAAGGCATAACTCTTGATTTCCTGCATCTCTTCACTTCGATGCATTTGGCAGAGTGTTCTGAGATTTGAGCCGTATATCCTAGAGGTGGGAAAAAAATAATTGGGAAAGAAAAAACCCAGGCAACTCAAGATCCCCATGGTGTGATCAAGGTATGCAGGTAGAGGCCCTCTGTTCATTGAAGAGCTTAGGGCAGAGAGTGGAAATGACAGAATGGCCTGAAAGCCTAAAGGCATGAGTTGATCGCTCAGGTTATCATTCACTTTTCTTTCCTCAACTTTTAATTTATGGCAAGTGGATTATGTTTTATTCAATTAGCCTGAAGATCTTCTTTTCCCCTTTCGCACAAAAGTTCACACAAAAGTTTTTTTTCATCTTGGAAGTGGGGTTGGGGAAGACTTCAACACTTTAAAGATGGTAGTTCCACAAGCAACTCATTGAAATAGATAGACCACATCAGATCCAAGAAAGATAGCCAGTTCATTCCTACAGGTAACAATTGACCACCTACTAGATATTCTGCATTGTATTTCCCATAAGCTCTAACCATTAGTCAAGTCAACTGAAAATCACTGATCTGGCCCTCCCAAAGACTGTGGCTCTGTTTGCTTAGGAATGGACTACCTCCCAGTTGGTTCACTTCTGCTTTGTGTGCCATCTTACACAATTTCAGATGATTCATTCCATCAGCCCTCTAACAGCCAGAATGGTGGTCTCCCAAGCCACCCAAAAGAGTTTGGGAGGCTGACATATCCATCTCCACTGCTTTAAAATTTGTACTTTTTCAGAAGAACATACAATTAAAGATCTCCATCTGATAACCATCACAGATCCACTGCTGGATCCTTGCAGCTTGCCTATTGAGCAAACAGGCCAGCAGATGATGCTGTCAATTTGTCACTGCATTGTATTCTGCAACATCTGGACTGCCCAAGGATCTATGCATGGGTCTTTTTTGTGGACATCAGCTCAGCATTTACCACCATCATCCTAGAAATCCTTTAGCACAAACTGAACCAGCTCACTGTACCTGCCCTGATTTGTAAGTGGATAACCAGCTTTCTGACAGATAGGAAACAACAGGTGAGGCTAAGGAAAATTATATCCAGTACTCAGACAATCAGCACCAGTGCTCCTCGGGGATGTATGCTCTCTCCACTACTTTTCTCCCTCCGCACCAGTGACTGCACCTCTAGTGACTCTTTTGTCAGCATTCTGAAGTTTGCAGATGACACAACAATCATTGGACTCATTCAAGATGGTGATGACTTTGCATACAGATGGGAACTTGAGCAGCTAGCCCTGTGGTGCAGTTGAAACAACATAAAGCTGAATACATTCATAACTGTAGAAATGTAAGTGAACTTTAGAAAGAGTTGTACTGTACTATTTTATCCACCCTTACCATACTCAGCAACACTGTATCAGTAGTACAGTCCTTCAAGTTTCTAGACTCTATTATCTCCCATGACTTAAACTGGTCAGCTAACATCAGAGATATATTTCCTACATCAGCTCAAGAAGTTCAACCTGTCTCAATATCTGCTGACACGGTTCTACAAAGGAATTACTGAGTCTGTCTTTTGTACATCTATCACTGTCTGGTTCAGTGCAGCAGCCACAGGACTGGTACAGACTCTGACGTATTGTGAAGATAACAGAAAGAATAATTACAACTAACCTGCCCTCCATAAAGGACCTGTAAACTGAGAGGGTCAAGAAAAGGGTGGAGAAGATATCTGCAGATCCCTCTCATCCTGGACACAACTTGTTTGAACTTCTGCCATATGGGTAGATGCTACAGGGTACTGCATATCAAAACTATCACACACAAGGACAGTTTTTCTCCCCATGCCATCATTCAAATGAATACTTGTCTAATGCTATATGATCATGCTACATGATAGAACAGAAGATAGAGAATTCTAATTAACCCAGAAGTTCTGTCTAATGTATGTAAAAAAGTAAAGTTTACCCTGCCAGTCATGACCGACTCTAGGTTGCGGTGCTCATCTCCATTTCCAAGCCGAAGAGCCAGCATTCATCTGAGGATGCTTCCATGGTCATGTGGCTGGCATGGCTAGATGCCAAAGGCACACAGACACTGTTAACTTTCCCACCGGAGTAGACGGTACCTATTTATCTACTTGCATTTGTGTGTTTTTGAACTGCTAGGTTGGCAGGAGCTGAGGTGGAACATCAGGAGCTCACCCTGCTGCACGGCAATGCTGGGCCTTGTACTTGGGCTGCCGAACTTCCAGCTGGCAAGCTGAGTGTCTTAACTTCTAGCGCCACCGCACCTAATGTATATACACACCTATTAATTCTACACTTTATAATTGACTGCACACTTACCAAATAACTGACATTGTAATCTTATACTGTTGTTTATTGAAGTTACAAGTGTACTGAGAGCTGCTGTACCAGAATCTAATTCCTTGCATGTCTAACCATGCTTGACCAATAAAGTATTTTGAGTATCTGATGGAACTATGAGGGATATCAGTACCATAAGCAGATGGAAGTCATATCTATTCCTTTCTGTTCCTGATTCTTCCCTGTGTGTTTGCAGGAGGGACTGAAATTTAAAACAGCTTCTGAGACATAACAGAGAAGTTCAATTTTGTAATATCTTAATGAAAGTTGATGTTGTGGAACTTTTATGACTTCATCCCAATAACAAACTCTGAAAGAAGCAGTTTGCTATTAGAGAAGCCACTTACAGAACATGGGATTAGTTAAATACCTGGGATAATTAGCTGAACCCTATGCAAGTCAGCACTGTTTTAGGTTATACTCTAAACCCAAATTAACAATATCAAAAATACAAAAGTCAGAATTGGATAGGTTATAATTTCGGATATTCACCCATTTTCTTGGGATGCTGTGTGAAATATGTTAAGGCCTAATAGGATTTATTTCTTTGAGCATCTCAGGTCATATGGATCCAGCAACTGGCTTTTGTTCAACTAGATTTTGGGTCTTGCGTGAACTGAGTCTGCCAGTCCATAGCAGGCTAGAGCAATCCATCAGACCCAACCTGCTGCTAAGCCTAACCTTGAAAACTCTTTCTTTCCTCCACTGATGTACAGATTCCCTTGATAACCTCACCTTTAGATTCTAATATACTTGGTTTGATATTAAGCCAAAGTGGCATGCTGGCATTTCATAATAGCATCTCACAGGTATAGAAGAGCCAAGGAGTGGAGATATTAGGTCTTCTCCTGTGTCAGCAAAAGCTGAAATCTGCAAAAGTTCACTTGGCATGACTCCCTGCTATCTAAAACAAAAACAAAAAAGGAATGCTGAGATAGGACAGTGTAGTTCTTGCTACTTGCAAAGTAGCAGTCAAGACTAAGTTGGCTTGACAAACAATTTGCTTTCCTTTTTTTCCTTAACCAAAATAACAAATGAATCTTCTTAAGAGAAATTATCCATCTCTGGTTGGCTCAGGGAATGGTACATTATTTAAAGTGAAATATATCTTTTAGGTGGTGATGTATAAAGGACTACAGAAATAGATTCATCTGTTGACATTTTTATACACTTTTCAGCTAGCAAGGAAAAAAAATTGCAGCTCTGATACTGAGATGGATAGGCCCTTTACTTCCTGGAAAGGAGGGAATCAAGAAGCTTGTGGTCAGAAGCAAATCTTGCCTCCCTTCTTCTGATCCCAATAATTACATTTCATTGATTGAGGTTAGGCATTTTTCTTCTGGCAAAGCTTTTAATATAATTAACATTTAAATAGGCAGGCTTGCTTGGGGCTCATTACAACAAATTTACACTTTTATTTGCTATTGGTCTTCAGCTTGTTTCATATTTTTAAAGAGTGACACCTCTCTCTATTTTGTAAGGTATATTTCTTTGCAGTGATTAATGATGTCTCTTTTCATAGTGTTCTTTAAAAATGTGGTACTGTAATCCAGTCCAAGTGAGATATGTTATATGGAATTCAACTAAAGAATTAAGGCTATGTTTCAGCTTTCCTTATAATGATCAATTGGGCAGTTAAGTCTTTCATTTTAAGGGGATCAGGCCCACTCTCTATGTTAACTGTGCTTCCGGGGGATAAAAAGGAAGACATACAACAGGAGAAATCACTCAAAGTCTTTTCCCATCATCAATCTTATGGCAGCTCAGACTCTGCTATTATCTTAAGAAATGAAATGTCACTGTCTCCTTCAGAGATATGGGTCACCTAATATATCTGAGAAATTTTCTGTAACTCACAGGGATAGTTCCTATGCTGAAGCTCCAAAATCACAGCTCATAGAAATTCACTGCTTATATTAAGTATAAGGTTTACAACATGGTACTCTGCCCTCCCCTAGTACCATGTGGATGCCTCTCAAGGAAATTGAGCATGAAGAAGATGCTGGTTCATGGAAATGGAAGGAATGGATGCTTTCAGGGCAACAGCAAGAAGGAAAGAGAGCGTTGGTTAGAATCTTGGTTTCTGTGGCTGTCATTCACTTTATTTCTCTGGCAGTGGTGTTCATTAGGAACAGACCGAAATAGTGGATGTGATGATGCAATGAAACCCCTAGCCCTTTTGTATATCTTTAATATTGCATGCATGTATAAAAGTGGCAGTGGTCGCATTGTGATGTTACCCACCAGGTTTTGACTTTCCTCATTTCCAGCATAGATTTATTAAGCCCAGAAAGATCTTGAAGAAATGAAGAGGGTACAGGTATAGCTAGTTTTCCCACCATGTCTCTTTACTACTCCTTCATGCGTTGCATTGTTCAAAGGTTACTTTTTTGAAAATAAAATTCACATTCTACTGAAGTCAATAGGACTTCAGTTTGACATGGCAGTGTATTGCTATTAATGAGACATCAGGGTAATTCAAGCCTCATTCACCTAACAATGGTAAAGCAGAATGTAGTTTGTTTGGTCGTAGTTTATCAAATTCTATGAATAATCCATCGTTGAATACATTGCAGCTTAGTACAATGTGTGAACCAGATTTGCAAAAATAAATTTCACCCAGTCATGAATATGATCAGGATTTGATATAGGATACAAAACAGAAGCACCTGCAGAACCTGTTTCATCAGAATGCAAAATGCATATTGAGAAAGTTGTGATGGAACTTGTATCTTTATGTACACACATATGATGCCACAGTGTATAAGGGGTGTTTGCATCACAACAGCATGATGCTCATGTCATCACTTCCCCTCTTCGTCTCCCACAGTGGTCTATGGTACAATTTAAATTAGTAAAAAAATCAGTACAGTGGGAGAGTATACACTCTCTTAAATGGAAAAAGAAAGAGAGAGAGAAAGAAAGAAGTGTGAGGAAGACAGAAGGAGGATAACTGAATTCATTTCCTTCTTTTTAAATTTGAATTATCCTTTAGCAAATCAACCTGTCCTTCCAGCATGTAGCGTTAATCAGCAAATCAATCTCACAAGTGTAAAGACATGTCAAGGAAGGTTGTGGAAGAATTGGTCTCTGGATTTTGCATCTCTCTCTCTCCCTCATTTCATTTTATTTTGGCAGTGAGCTGAATGAACATGTGGGAGAAACCCATAATGCTCTGGGTGCCACCAATTTGCCTCATTAGGGACTGATGAAGGATGATTGTCTTTGTCAGGGAAAAGTGTCTCTATACTGATGGGAATCATGCATGGTGGGAAAGGTGCTCCTGGCAGGCAGGACATTTCTCTCTAATGTCTCCAAAATCAAGGTAGCCTCTTTTTCAAAGATATTTTTAAAATATAATTCACACATGATTAGTTGGGCTGGAAGACTTCATCCAGAACAGTACAAGCTGTAGTCCTAGGGCTGTGTCCTCTGGCCTTGAGTGTGCCCCTCCAAAGGCTCTCCCACCCCTTGGTACTTGCTCCTCTCCACTTATGAACTTAGTGTTCTTTCGTAGAATGTAAGAATCCAATCAGTGTGGTTTGTAAACCTTGTTTGATCTGTGAACCAAGGTTCTGACCCGATCTTTTTTTTTAAGAGATGCCTTCTTTTGTGCAATTCTCACTTCAACCAAGGTTCTGAGCCAGTATTCTCTGCTGAATCTCATCTTCTTCATAAGTGTTTGCTTGCCAAGGATCATAGTCTCTGCTAAACTTTTTCAGAGGATATTAGTCCTAAAAACTCATCCATGAGATGGGCAATTACTCAAACTTTTAATAATTTTGAACAGGTGTTTAATATTTTAAATTTTAAAATATTTAATATTAGAATACATTTTAATACTTCCTTTCCACTGGCTGCACACTTACTGAATAACTAACATTGTTATATATTATCTTATACTGCTGTCTTGCAAGTATACTGAGAGCTGCTGTACTGGAGTCAAATTCTTTGCATGCCTAGCCGTGCTTGGCCAATAAAGGTATCTGAGTATCTGAAAAATATGCTCCAAACATAATACATGTTGTAGGTGGAGGCAGTGTAGAGAGAGTCTATGCAATTTGGCAGCTATATTGTCCTATACTGAAAATTATTACAAAGTTGAACTCTCTGCCAATAAATGTCTCTTTATGCACAATTTCTAAATCTTACTAAGATCCCTGATTTAGAGCTATACAAAATCTTCCCTTCCCCTTTTGTACACTTTTCAGTGTGGCATTATAAAAGCTTTTAACGGCCCCCATGAATTCACCGTGTTGCTTCAATCAGCTTATATTAAAACCTCATGGCTGTAAGTAGAAAACTAACGGATGTTGTAAAGTTCGGTGTACTCCATTAAGTTAAGGAATACTTGGCAATGGCATATTTATAACCAAATTATGCTGAGTGATAAATCCTTTGATGGAAAAAAAAACGACATTGTATTTTGCACAGCTTCAGTTCAGTTGCATTTTTAATGATTTGTTGACATGGTACACTTTTAGATATTCTAAAAGCCAAAGAATGGATGGATTTCAGTCTACCTTAAATTTACTGTATTTAGTCAAGGATTGGAATGTTTTTACTCAAAATTATATGTAGCCAAACCTGTTTTTTTCTGTATAAAACCTCAACTATACAGTATATGGTGCACATAAAGAATATAACAGACTTAGATAAGGATGGCAGAGCACCTCCAATATGATTTATTTTATTTATATCTTTTTTGAAAAATAGCTTTGCAAAGCACTTCCAGTTAGCAGCAAGAATGTGCAAAAATTACCAATTTTATAGTCTTCCTTCCTTCCTTCCTTCCTTGCTCTCTTCCTCCCTCCCTCGGTTCCTCCCTCCCTCCCTCCCTCTGTACTATAATGGAACTTTGCAATGTATTAAATGAATTTTTTAATTTTATATATTATCTTATACTGCTGTCTTGCAAGTATACTAAGAGCTGCTGTACTTTCATCCAGGGTGTTGCTTTACAAACATTGTAAAACTTTTTGCAAATGCTTGGATGGCTTAGCTGAGGTGGTACATAAGATCTACTAGATTAGCTGTGAAAAAGTACTTGTAATAGAGAAATATATGACAAACATGAATAGTTCCTCTAGGTGTTGAAACCAAAAGCTGAATTGGCAAGAAAGTAGATTTTGATCAAACATATAGAAACATTTTATCAGATAAAGATTTTAAAATAAATACACAAAAATCAACTGGACAGAGGGATACAAAAAGTGGCTCTTGATACGTTATTTCATGTGCTCCTCAAATGTGTACTTTCTTTTTTTCAATAGAAATTTTTTATTAATTTTCAACAACAAAGAAAACAAAAAGAAAACAGAACAAACCACAACATAAAATACATAATGAAACAACACATAACAACAAATAAAGCAATGCTTACAATATAGCACAAAACAAAATAAAAAAATGGGGGGAGGAAGGGAAAAGAAAACAAACCCTCCCTCATGTAACATTCCTGACCTAACTCTGTACGGATATCTTTCCACAGCACACAAGTTCCTCTCTTACATTCTAATTTAATTAATATCTTAACTATATATTATATCCCTTACATTATATTTCATTTTAACCCTAATATAAATTTCTGTTCTATCAAACTATAAACTACTATATATATGTGTGTGTGCTATATACTTTTCTTAACTTTTTACTCCTATTGCACATTCCTTTTCTATCAACCTCCTCATTAACATATCAATATCTTGATTATTTAATTCAACAATTATGTAATATTTCCAATCACATTTTACACAATATTTCTTATAATTATATACATTTTAGTTCTTAGCTAGTCCATCTACAACAATTACTTTGGTTATTTTTTTTTCAGCAGAAAGTAATGGAATGGTTTCCAAATATCCCAAAACCTCTCTGAATTATTATCCTTCAGGAGGGATGTCAATGTTGCCATCTCAGCCAAATCAACAAATCAGCATTTCCATGGTAGAAGAAATTGGTTATTTTAGAAGTGGATGAAATTAATATTTTAAATCTCTGTTTATTTATTGGCATATTTTATAGCAGCTGGTCTAAATCTTCTTCCTTCTGGACATTTTTAACAAGAATTGCTACCCACAATATCTCAACTAGCATGGCCAATAACCAGCAATAATGAGATTTATAGTATACAATATCTGGAAAATCCCAAGTGGTGAAACGTGGTTGAATGAGTTATTAAAGATTTTGAACTTGGGCACTGTCCATTTCCTTTCTAGGAACTGAAGTTACATTAAAAACCAAATGTTTCATTTGTAATATGGTGGATTAATCATAATACTTTTGGGGAAAAATGGAGAAAACACAACAAAACAAAGCTTTTTTGGCACTGCTAAAGAAAGTGGCTCAGTTCTTAATCTCTGAAATGTATTTTTTCCACCTTGTCCTTCCAGAACCCTTGTGATTCAGGAAGAACAAGTGTGCACTCTTATATATAAGCTGCAGTTATAGTTTCTGAACTGAAGATGACATAATTTATCTACTGGGAATCCAGTAAATTATCCTACCAACATACTTTGCAGAAACTTAGGTATCAGTCATAAATTAATTGCCACAATAGACTTTAACCTTTCATGATCAAGTTAAGGCATATTTTATTTTAAAAGGCCAACAATATCTCCTGTGGAATCAATACTTGTCAGGGCAAAGGATGGTATGCAGCACATGTTGTTACCCTGTATGTATCCAAAGGGAATTTATTTCAGGGATGAAACACAATTTTTCAATGCATCCAAGTCCTATAGTTCACATGTGAAGGAATTTGGCATCAGTGTCAGCTAAGTTGCAGATTTTAGTTCTTGTAAGCTTTGATCCATGTACATGATTGGCACCAGCAATTGGGTGACTTCAGTTCTGACTTTCTAGAGGTATGTGCTTTCTGTGTGATTCTGCATCATGTTTTTATTTATTTTCAGGATGAGCAATAGGACAAGTAGTCATCTGCACAAGGCCTATAGCTTGTTTGTACCCAAATATTTCTGGATTCAG
Organism: Acrochordus granulatus; assembly: GCA_032468055.1. NCBI lineage: Eukaryota > Metazoa > Chordata > Lepidosauria > Squamata > Acrochordidae > Acrochordus > Acrochordus granulatus. The sequence continues at coordinate 118,371 of JANHZU010007279.1, forward strand.
CCTCTGAATAAGCTGCAAAAAAATGCCTTCCTCGAAGAGTCTGCAAAGTCACTTACACTCATTATCACCTTTTAGAGGGATAGAGAAAAGAAAAATGGGACAAAAATCAAATTCTGTGATGTTAAGCTTACGTGTTAATTAAGCATTCATTCAGTCAATCAATTCTGGTGCTACCTGACCCCATAACAACATTGGGCAACTTACAGAGAAAAAAAAATAAAGGAGAAGAAAAAGACATCTGGAGTGTCTAGCTGACCAGATGGGCAGAAATTTATGGAGACAGGTGGTCCTTCAAATAACCAGGCTCTCTTCCAGGCAGGGCTTTATAAGTAGCTCTTGAATTGCACTCAGAAGCTAACTGGCAACCAGTGCAGCTTGTGAAGCAGCAGAGGCACACATGCATATTATTACATACCCAGCACTGCCTGCACTACTGCATTCTGGACCAGTTGCAGCTTCCAAGTGGTCTTCAAGAGCAGCTCCATATAGGACACATTAAAGGTATAAAAATATAAAGGTTTCCCCTGCCATTAATGGCCAACTCTAGGGGGATAGTACTCACCTCTGATTCACAGCCGAGGGAACCAGCTTTTATACAAAGATGCTTCCATGGTCATATGGCTGGCATGACCATAGGCCAGGGCACATGGAACACTGTTATCTTTCCCACCAAAGGTGGGATCTATTTATCTACTGTCACTTTTATATCTTTCAAACTGGTAGATTGGCAGGAGCTGGGGCAAGCAATGGGAATTCAGCCTGTTGTGGAGTGGTGCTTGGGTCCTGAGCTGCCAAGCTGTTGACCTTCTGGCCAACAAGCCCAATGTCTTAACCATTTGGCCACTGCGCCCCATATAGGGCACATTACAGTAATCCAATTGAGAAATACTCAACACATTAATGATTGTCTAAAGTCCACAAATAGATACAACTGGTATACAGAATGAACCTGTGTAAAAACCTGCTTGGCCACAGTTGTCAACTGCTCCTTGACTGAGTGTGATTAGTTCAAGGGGACTCCCAGGGTGCATATCAGTAGTCCCTTTGTTTATGGTTGGCAAGTTTTGTACAAACCCATTCATTGTGGTTGGTTTACCATGGTTTATAGCTTCATCTGTAGTATAAGCTCAGTCAATTAAGGTTTATTCAGCAAAATTTGATTTAGCCAAACATAGCATAAGGATATATGTGAACCTAGGTCCATAAAACACATCCTATGTTACTCTCACTTTGTTAAATATTTTCGTCAATACACTCTTTTCATAATACTTTTTTTGCTCCTTAAAACAACTGGTGGTGCCAGTTCTTACTAATCATGGATTCTTCACATATTTTATAGTCATTCTTATGATACAGCACTTATAAATCTGTTTCTGTACACAATTCTGTCATGTACAAGGATGTATCTATACATGCAATGTCTAAGAAAACAGAGCAATCAGCGACTGACATTTTGGGGAACATGAATCTACTTCAGAATTGGGATACAAATACATCTTTTTGTGCAAAGTGCAACAGTATGCTAATAAGGACTTCATGATGGCACAGTCTTCATGATGGCACAGTAAATGACAGAAAAATGGTTTGTGTAAAGAAATGCTTATTTAGAAAAGTGATGTACATAAACAGTGTAGTTTGGGAAAGCTCTCCATAATTATCTATTCAGATTGGAAACAAAGCAGAGAAATCAATACATATTTACTATATGAGAGTTGTTGCACAGGAAGACAAAAGTGCACATTAGGGACAATGATGTTGGCTACATATAGAAATAGGTAATGATTTATAGTATATTTCAGAGAAGGATGCCCCTATTCCATGCAATGAAAGCACAGAATTTCTCTTTCTCTCTTTCATTTTCGCTCTCTCTCTCTCACACACAAATATGCACATTCTAAAGATTTGGAGAAAAGACTGTCCATAACAGAACAATATGTAGATGTATCTGCAACTGACATGGGACTGTATTTATAATGATGCCCATGTGTATACTACAAATACTTCAAAATTCTTCAGCCATTCATCCAAGATATCCAGAGTCCAAGCTTCTGAATCTTTCTTAGTATCTTTCTTTTGCTGTTTTAAATATGTATTTACAATCCTCCGGGAACAATGGTAGCATCAGCAAAGGCAAAGAATGGGTTAGTCAACATCCTTCTCTTCCTTTCTATGCTAGAACAAGGAGAGTGTATTTGTAAATACCCCCAGTTAATTACTGAATTATCAAGCCTTGTGGAAAAGAAAAGAAAATTAATAAGAGGAAAGGTTAACTGACCTGTCAGACAAATCCCACAGAAAATCAGTGGTGAGAAAGCCTATTAACTCCAAAGTTATGAGGTTGAAATGTTGTTGATAAAACTGTAACAAGAAGTGATACCTACCAAGGGAAATCAATGAACAAAGACACTAACTCACCAAAACAGCTGGGAAAAATCAGCCTCCTTTCTGGCAAACACTTTATTTCAATATCACAGAAGGAGACAATTCACTTCTGCCATCTCCACATTAGCTCCACAGAAATCAAATCAATTTGATGGCTGAGGTGGAGAAATATGGGGAAACTAGCTTTTTGCAGTTTTATAATTCAGCCAGGTGATCAATTCCAACTCACAGGTAAGCTGATTTATTTTAAAAAATTCAAGTTTTTCTAGGGAAAGAGAACACCCCACAATGTTATCCACCATTCTGTCCATCGTATCTAATGTCCTAGCGTAATGCTAGTAGAATCACTTGGTGTAGTGGTTAAAGCATCAGACTAGAAACCAGAAGATGGTGAGTTGTAGTCCTACCTTAGATACAAAGCCAGCTGGGTGACCTTGGGCCAGTCACTTTCTCTCAGCCCCAAGAAAGAGAAAATGGTAAATCACTTTTGAAAAACCTTGCTAAGAAAACCACAGGGGCTTGTCCAGGCGGTCTCAGAGAATTAGTTGAAAGTTCACAATTAAGTTGAAGAAGGGGAAAAAATAGCACTGACAACTTGACATTCACCCAAACATTAAATTGCTTTCTATTACTGTTGCTTATTATGGCTAAATTCTACTCTACTAAAAATCAATTAAGCATTTAGGTAAAAAGTATAACCTATATTTATTTCAATAGCTAGAAAATAGAGAAATACTGTGTGAACACGTCACATTTTCTTCAAGATGATTTCTTTGAGTTCACACTGGAAACTCAGCCATTATAGTTTATTAAACTTGGTTATTGTCTCATGCTGACCTTTTTAATATTCCAGAGTTGGCTGAGTTTACACATTGAAACATAAAACATAACTTCTAAAACACAGATGTTGGATTATCATAAAACACTGACCCCAAGCCATGTCATGTTTTCCTGATGTATGGACTCTGCCAACCCTAATTCCTTTCTTATATCAGAATTTAACACTCCTACATGCTTTAAACCATGGTGTCATTTGGTTCTTTTATGATAGTGTGACATGTAAACCCAACTTATTCAGCAAATCTTGCATGAGCAAGCCCTGTGGAGCATGAACTGGAAGCTCTACCAGACAACAGACAGACAGAAATTTTATGTGTCATTGACTAATAAAAGTACATTCAATCACAGTCTACCACAATTTTGAATTGAAAAATTGGTCTGAATTTTCTTCATTGTCTTTCTGACAGTACTAAATGTAAGAATTACTTTCTCACCATACTTGTCCCACATTTTAACCAATAGGTCCAAAGCATCATAAGATATGACAAGACAGATTTTGTTTCTAAGAAGAAAATCCTTCCTGGGAAATGAATCTCTCTCTCTCTCTCTGTGTGTGCGTGCGTGTATGTTGCTTTACTATTAAAAGCCTTTTTGTCTATTTTCCTTCTCACTTCTGTATTTAATTGGCTGGTTTTCATGGATTTCATCCAATTCAACTGATTGGTATGCCATTCCTCCCACTGTTTCAATGGTGCTGTCTCCACGGAACGAGTCTACCTGACAGTTTACTTCACAGAGTTCTGCTTAGTGAATAATTTAGAGACAAAATCCAACCACTGATTTTTTAAAAAAATTGTCCTAGAGACACTTTTTCTTTTTCACAAATGACATATAACTTCTACTATGAAGAGAACAGAACACAGAGACATTTCCAGATTTTTTGGGGGGGGAGGTGAGGCTATAATTAATGGCTCTTTGGGAAATTATGGGAAAAGATTGTTTTTCCATTCAGCCAGGTAGATTTTGGATGGGTATTAGGGGGCTGGGGATGGTAGAAACCAAAGACATAATTTGTCCTTTCTTCTTTCTCCCAGGTGTTGTCTGAATGTTTCTGGACAAACTGTACTTTTACTTGCCTTGGTATTTTGCTGTTTGTGGAATCACTTTTAATAGCATGAATATGACTATGGGCAGCCAGACTGTGGGCAGAGAAAGGGGGAGTTAAGATGGCAACTATGCAATCAAAGACATGCTCCTTTTTTACATATGGAACATGTGATGGTTATAAAAGAAGGCAGGAATTCTGAATCCACAATGGTTGCTGCCATCTTGTCTTTCTTGTTGCCCATCCACCCAACACCCCTGAAACTCACCATTCTTTGGCAATGACAAATTGCTGCTGTGGGAAAAGATGAGGGGAGGGAAGATATAATGATGCAATCAACAATGAATTAAGTTTCTCATGTTGTGTGCTAACCCATTCTGTTTTTGGCATTGTATCTTGTGTGGAAAGCTATTATAAAGCCATGGTTCATAACATAGCATTTTGTAGACATCTAACCAGTTGTGGTTTATTCAACATGTTGGTCATGAGTTCATGTGTTGGACTAATTATATTTTTGTCTAGAGTGCTTTATAATCCCAACCATGGAGATCTGTACAACCACAGCTTCTAGCAACACTTTCTATGAACTTGGCCATGTGTGATTCTTTCAGTAAAATGTACTTAAACAAACCTTAGGCTCCAGGCTTCTATTTTATTCTCCCTTTACTTTGTTTCACTCAGTATTTCTTAAACAGAGAACCCAAAATCATTTTTGAATATATAATTGGAGAAAGGCATATAATTTTCCATTCAGAGATTTATACCAGGAAAAAAGTTATTTTATTGTATACTTATTTTGGAGGCATTTGCATAACTGTTTTTTTTCACAGGAGTTCAGTTTTGTCTGCTTCTTGAAGTTAGTAAGCCTTGAATCCTCCTTCTTTCCTCTTTGCTTGACTCAACCCCCTGAATGGAACAGGAGTGGGTGGGAAGATGGACAGAAATAGTTTTATAAACAGTAAAGCACTCACTACTTAGATTCTTAATGGAGAAGAACTAAAATATTTGCAATTACTGTCTGCATATGCCCTTTCTTAAAGTTACTGGATATTCTTTGTCTAATGAGGGACAGAGTATCATCATGAATATGATATAACATTTGCTGAAAATCTCAGAGGAGACAACTAAAGATGATTTATCAGCTACATGGAGACCTTATTTCCAATCCTGGTGGTGAGATGAAATATTACTCATGAAATGATGAAGCCAATTCCTATAGAAGAACTATCTCTTGAAGAAGCTCTGCAAAAAATAAATGAAAGACTATGTTGGATAAAATACTCTCTTTTATAGTCATTTTATTGTCCTCATTTGCAAGAAAAGATCATTGTAATGGCATTTAGATCTAAGTAATGCAAAGTTAAAGAAGTTTACTCAAAAGTAATGATACCTGATTCCAAATGGGGCTGAGAATCAAAGTGAGTCCTATGTTTAATATGCAGTCTGAAACTGACCCTTTGGATTTTATTGTACTGTAAAGTCATGGGTTTCTGATCTGTGTTGGGACAAACATTAACATATTGGGGAGGTTGAAATGCCTTCCAGAAAAACACTTTTTAAATTAGCATTTCATTAAAATTTGGGTGCATACAGTGCTGTGAAGAAGATGTAATAAATAAATAGAATAGTGAGCAACCAGGTCTGTGGTCCATGACAAAAGAGAAACCAGATCTGACCCTAGGGCTGAACTGATTTCTACCACACCAGCTTTATATCAGTCTGTCAAGTGGTAGTTCTTTAGAGAAACATTCCCATCTCAGCCATGCCTGAAGCTCCTCCCAGCTCTCTTCAGGACAAGATATTACAGTGATGTGGAAAAGAGAGAATAATAGCATAAAGGTAAAGTCAGTTTTTGTTGATTGGACTCCATTGTTTTAGACTCCTTGGCCAAGTCCATCCATTGCATGAAACTGCTGTCTGTTTACAGCTTAATCAATTGTGTAAATAAGAAAATTGTGGTTCATAAAGTATGCATAATGGGTTAGGATGTAATGTGAAGTCAGTTAATTGTTACTTTTTCAATAAACATGGTAAACAAAATTATGGTTGGTATGATGTTAAAACCAGGCTAGAATAATAAGCAATTGGTGTAAATGAACCAACTAGGCCCCAGTGAGGCATCACCTTGCTGTGGTTGGGGGACTTGTGTGCTCTGAAGAAGATGGGAGCTGTGCCATATTGGACAGATCTCATCAGAGGAGACAAACAAAAAAGTCTCCTTCCCATAAAAAAAATTGAGACTAAATTTACATACTCCATATTGGCTCCGTCATCACTCAGGTTAACAAGACCATGCTAAATGTTGTTGGGGTTCCTGGACATCTGGTGATAAATGAACTACAGGACTCCACTGCAGAAGGAAATGGCAAAACACTCCAGTATCTTTGCCAAGAAAACCCCATGGACAGTAACAAAGGCTAAAAGATAGAACACGAGATGAGCTTCAGATCAGAAGGAATTACAAGTATCTCCAGAAAGACTGAAGTGGCTGGGCCAAAGAATGTTCAAACTACTATACAATTGCATTCATTTCACACGCTAGCAAGGTTATGCTCAAAATACTACAAGCTAGGCTTCAGCAATATGTGAACCAAGAAATACCAGATATACAAGCTGGGTTTTGAAGAGGCAGAGGAACTAGAGATTAAATTGCCAACATTCACTGGATCTTGGAAAAAGTGAGGGAATCTGAGAAAAGCATCTACTTCTGCTTCATTGACTAAGCTAAAGCCTTTAACTGTCTGGACCATAACCAACTGTGGCAAATTCTAAAAGACATGGGAGTACCAGACCACCTTACCTGTCTCCTGAGAAAGTTGTATGCTAGTCAAGAAGAAACAGAACCAGACATGGAACAATGGATTGGTTCAAAATTGGGAAAGGAGTACAACAAGGCTGTATATTGTCACCCTGCTTAT
>JANHZU010007279.1:125655-138516 GCA_032468055.1 Acrochordus granulatus
ACTTCCTGGCAAATAGAAGGGGAAGAAATGGAAGCAGTGGCAGATTTTACCTTCTTGGGCTCCAAGATCATTGCAGACGGTGACTGCAGCGATGAAATCAAAAGACACTTGCTCCTTGGAGGAAAGCCATGGCAAACCTAGACAGTGTAGTAAGAAGCAGAGACATCACCTTGCCAACAAAGGTACATATAGTCAAAGCTACAGTTTTCCCAGGAGTAATGTAAGGCTATGAGAGTTGGACCATAAGGAAGGCTAACTATAAAATAATTGATGCCTTTGAATTGTGGTGCTGGAGAAGACTCTTGAGAGTCCCTTGGACAGCAAAGAGATCAAACCAGTCAACCTTACAGGAAATCAACCCTGACTGCTCATTGGGGGGACAGATACTGAAGCTGAAGCTTAAATATTTGGCCACTTAACGCAAAGAGAGGATTCATTGGAGAAGACTGTGATGCTGGGAAAGATTGGAGGGAAAAAGAGAAGGGGACTGCAGAGGATGAGATAGTTGGATAGCAAAGTCATTGTGATGGGTGTGGATTTGGGCAGACTCTGGGAGGCAGTGCAGGACAAGGAAGCCTGGCGTACTGCAGTCAATAGGGTGGCGAAGAGTCAGACACGACTGTACAACTGAACAACAAGAAGGCAAACATGAAATGAATTTTTGCCAAATATTTAAAATAGAGTATTGCATATAAAGAGTAGCTTTTGAAAGGAAATCCTCCACTGCATTTTCATGCATAGTAAGAGAGAATTGCCTGATGTGATATCATCAGAATAATTTGGTCTGCGAATAAAATAATTTATGTGGTTTTGTTTTGGGTGGTTGTGAGAACTCAGTCATTGCCATGTATAAAACATGGTTTAACATGTTGTGTTGTATTTTCAATAAGCCATGATAAAGCAAACCATTGTTTACTGAGATGTTTACTGACTCCAGTTCAGCTTCTTTGCTCTTGCTCTGATTTGCTGGGTGTAAATTGTAGGAGTAACAACATCATGGAAAATGTTGAAATTTGGTTTAGAACTTCATCTACGTGAAAGCTTTGCACTGAGCTGTGGAATAGGCTCTTGGTATAGTAGACTCCAATGGGTTATAAATCTACTTCATTCTAAAGAGTGAGACCCCTGATACTTTGGAGAAAAAGGTGAAACTTATGCTAGGCAAACCTGACTTATGAGTAAATATGAAATGGAAACGGTTAAGCATCCCAAAGTGTATATTAGCCTTAAATGTTTCTGTCCTGATGCCATACAAAATCCATGAACTGTAATGTTTAAAAGACCTACAGACCACATCCATGCATCACAAAGACAGGCTAGAGTGAATTATATTGTTGCAATCATGCTCAGTACTTGCTTGTTGTCGGGCCTTAAGTCAATAGCACACAATTTTTCAGACATTCTGCATCTTAAATGAGTCTCCTTCTGGCTGACAACAAGTTTTGCTGTTCATCAAAGAGATGGCTCTGGTCAGCTGAAATTATCATAGTGCAGAGGAGATGTTTTTAAAAAATAAAGAAAAAAGTAACTGAACAACAACAAAACCATCTACAGTATGTGGGCCTAGGAGTTTAAGGAAAAATAGAAGATATCATTCAAGAGCAGATAATTGGCTTGATCGATATGCCCAAGCATTATTTAATATGCCAAAGGAAAGGGCTGGAATGCTTACATTTTGTATACTTACTAAATAGTACCAGAAATAAGAAATTAATGATGAAATTATTCTCCAAAAGTTAAAGATTGTTACAATAAAGTGTAAGAAACTGAATCTAAATTCTGATTTTGAGAAAATTAATGCTTTAATCTCTGAGCTAGGATTCAAATAAGCTACAGAGATAGTAGAGTTGGTACACCAAATCTTCCTCTGAATGCATTATAATCTGAATTTTGAGCTAAATTATTTTTCCTTCAGACAAGCGAAAGTACTCTGCCATTCCTCATCTGAAATTTCAGGGTGGTTATGATTGCTTCTGAAATTATGCCCCTTTTTGAAGAAGTTGCAGTGTTTCTGTAGACCATAGAGGCATAGAATATTGTCTGAAATAGAAGGGCTTACATACTCTTAATAGCTTTGATGGTGCTAGTTGGAGAAATACTGTAGAAAACAGAGAATCACCATGCATTAAAATGTAGATGACAGATGTGATGTGAGGAACTCACCTCTAGTCTTATTCAGAATATTGATGTCATTCAACATGATGAATTATTCCATTTCCAAATGGTGTTCCATTAAATGGAACAAAATGATTTTATCTGAATATGCCCTTCAAATTATCATATCAGAGTTGGTAAAATCTGTTTAAATATTTAAATCATTTCATCAATTTGATGAATCCATTTGATTAGGCTATTCAGTTAAATCACTCACAAATCAGATTTCTGAATTGTACTTTAGACGTCTCATAATTATTTACTATTGGTCATGTATAAAAAAATACAATGTGGACATTTTTGCATTGGTCGGCTAATTATCCCATGTGGTTTTATAAGAACCATTTGCTTCTTTACAATTTAACAACTTACCTGAAACTTGGTAAATCTTCAAATCTGAGAAATCATGATCTGTATATCATTATAATATAGCATACATGAAGGATCAACAGTGAAGATACACATCACTGTCTAAGAGCCAGGAATTTTGTGACCAAGGTGAATAAATATGCATTTATTTACTTACTTATTTCTGAATTATAATGCCACTTGGATGCAGTAAATATGCAAAGCTGGGAGAATGGAAAAGGTAATAGATGTTTTTTTAAAAAAAATCTTCTCAGCTTTTATTTATAAAGTAAGTCCCATTCCATAGGAACTGAGGCAGATTCATCAAACTTTCTAAAATCAGAATTTAGAACTGAAAGTGCAGGCAGCATACACATTTTGGTAACAAATAAAACCACTAGAGCCATCAAAAGATGACAAGAACGTGAAATATTCACATTTAAAATATGGTTGTCATAATGATGCGATTTGGTTGTAATTTGCCAAGTTGTTCAGAGATAAGATATTGTTCTGTGATTAAAAAAAAATAGAAAGGGGGTGAGATGGGGAGGGGACCAGACCAGAGAGAAGGGGTAAAATAATATTGGCATGGGGTTTCTGAAAGTCTTTGAAGCCACATAGGGAACACTGGAAGGCTGGAGCTTATTCATGTCTAGCATAGAACAAGGTGTAGCTAAACATTGTGGACTTCTGCTTGGCTTTATTATTATTATGGACACTCCTGGGATTCGATAGATACTAGAAGGTTGACTATACACATTGACATTATGCACTGTGAAATTGCTACCCACATACTCACTGATAGCTGAAGTCATTTCTGTCTAATTGAAAGTTGTTGTTGTTTTGTTTCAGATGTAAAGACAACACAGCCGTATAAGGTCTTCTAATTTTACACAAGATTTTCATGGCCTGATTTAAAGGCACTAGTGTTGCAATCTGGAGTCTTTCTTTCACTTTAAATGGAAACTATATCTATGTGGAAGCAGAAAATGGGCCAGATAGGGTTTTTTTTAAGATACTTTTTTGTGAAGCATTAATTTAAATCCTGGGTATCTGGAGATCAAAGGATGGGGGAAATAATCAGACATTTGATTTAATGATGTCTTGATGCAAAATGCCAGCAACATATGTCAAAACTTTGATCGGAGACGCTCCATTGACTATGCAAATATTTATATTTTAGGGCATATCTGAATAATGTCATCAAATTATGATGCTGTAGCCCCTCTTCTCTCATTATGAGCTGTATTTGCTTAAACTGCTAATTCCCTTAGCATGCTAATATCCCTAAGTGCATCACTAACTAAACACAATTACTGGTAATGTCACTAAAACAAAATAAAACTGTCAACTAGTTACTGTGTTATTAAGATTAAATTTAAAGACTCTTGCAGACCAAACTTTGGACAATATAGCTACCCATCCATACCATTGTTAGAGCTACCACAACTGTGCTGAACAAAATCCTGATGACCACTAGATTGGCAGAAACATTTAGTGATTTCTGGATCTCTTTGTTACCTTTAAGTTGTCATTTGGATTTTTGCAAGTCGGGATTGTTTTTGTTTGATTGAGTTGGCATCACTGTCCATTGATCTAGGGACTGTTGAAAACTCAATGTTTGGAGTTTTTCATAATCAAATGGTCTGATCAGGTGTAGCTATTTCCCCTAGAAATGCTAGACCTATATGAATTCAGCCCTAAAGTTCTCCCTTTTTTTCTCCACAAAAGTTGGGATGGGCTTAAAGTTGGTGAAAATGCTATGATCAGATTTCCTTGGAAGGTGAAGCATTTATTTAAATTTCTATTACTATTATTCACGGCCTTTTGAACATAGTTTTTCATAATACTGTCATATAAAACAATTCAGAGCACAAAATGTTAGGTTCAAATAAAATTATGGGATCATAGCATAGGGCTGGGATATTTGCAGAACTGTCTCTCAGTATCTTACTACATATCGCATTAGATCAAGCAGGAGAACCTTGCTGTGAGTCCTATCAATTAAAGAATGTCATGCCTACCCGTGAAAACATCTGCTCTGAGATTATATTTCTGGCTTTCTGAAAAACTTGAAGCTATGTGAGTTAAACTGTTAGTTGTAGCCCATGAAGTTGTTATTCAATTTGTGGCAGATTGGTTTTTAACTTTGCACTGGTTTTATGCTATTTGCATTATGATTTTAAATGGAGTTAGCCACTCAGAGTCACATAGTGAGATGGGCAATTATATAAATTGAATACATAAATACTGGCAACATTTATGTGGGTAAAAGCAGCCTGGGCAAGCCACGATTTAAAAACTAAATTAAAAGGAGACATGGAAAAAGCAAATGATGCATCTATTGTAAGACATTTGAGACCATCCTGTCTCTTTGCTGACATATCTGATAGAATGTAATGGTAGACCTTCAGGCAGTGTCTCGGTGTCTAATCTTAAAATGTAGACATATGCATTTAGATGGACATCTTGCTGAATGAGCATCTTAGGCCTAGTTAATCCTAAAATGCTATGGAATTCCTGGAAGTCTGGTATTCAGACAAATCAGCCATCAACAGATACATGGAGACAAAACCATATTTGCATACCATTCATAGGAGACAATTAAAAAAGTTAAGAAGTAAACAAAAAGATATGAACACATTCTATCCAGCAGTCTACACCCAGATAAGCAAGGATTAATATCAGACAAAGAGCAGAAAATAATACCCTAATCAAGGAACTACCAAGGAGAAAACCATACCCCCATCAAATCTGGCAGGGCAAGTTATTGTGTGTACACTCATTTAGCACTAATTATGTTACCTATTTGGGTAATAAAATATCTGCAACAAACAACCAAGATTAGAGAGCATCAAGGACATCAGGTGGTGATCTTTTGGACTGGAGGGTCATTTTGTTCTAGAATAGGAGATTGGGAATTATATTTCAGTAATATTGAGAGTTGAAGTCCCCACTTATATAGGCTTTTTCTTGCATGTTGATAAAACCCTGTCATTAAGTCCCATAACTGAGAGATCAGAGATCTAGCAAGGGGCTAGGAAGGAATAATTGGGGAACCACCATCACTACTGCCTTCTTTGGCATCTGATATTTGAGATGATTTTTCCCTCCACTTAATGGTAGGGTTGACCTTGAATTGATCCTGAATGAGAACATGCAGAACTATCTTAGATATGCTTCTTTAACACTGATCAACCTCTAAACCCAACCTTAACCTAATGTCATGTATTAGTTACTCCATATTGCAAGTTTATAATTCAGTATGTCATTGGAACCACCAAATTAAGTTGAGTAAATGATAATTTACTCATTCCAGAGTTCTCAGTCATACATAACCAAGCTCAAACTATATTTTGGACAGATCATGTGAAGACTCAGTTTTCTTGAGAAATTTATAATGTTTGAAAAGATGGAAGGAAAGTGAAGAAGAGAATGACCAGCACTTAGATGGATAGAGTGGATTACGGGAGAAATTGGTACTTACAGGAAAACCCAAAAGGCTAGTTGGGGGATAGATTAGCCAGCACAAAGTCTTTGTGGTTGCTAAGAGACAACATGACTTGAGAGCACATAATTGAATGATGGCTAAGTTAACCATACGTAGCCAATATGTGAGTTCATGAAATACTGACACGGCTTAGCCTTACAATTATCCACAAAACCCTTCTTCTAAACACATCCAGAGATTCTTTCTGCAATGGTTCATAGTGATAACACAAGAATGGGCCATTCATGAATACATTCCAGTGCATTTCAGCTTTACTTTCCCTCCCCTCCAACAAGATAACAACAATGTCTTCTGTTTTCAATTGAACAAAGCTACATATGTAACTTAAAAAGGAACCTGCATGCATGGGATAGCATTGCCTCCTCATGTTCTGAAGAGTATGGTTTCAAAGCAATCTTGAAAGCATCCCTTTTACTTATCCTCAATTCTCTGCCTTCAGCTTCCTTGGATTTTGATTTCTGGCATATTTCTAATTATTGGCTGGGATCCTGTGATACTAATGGAAGAATATATTAATCTTCATCACCATCACTTAAAATTCTGAAGCTTCATCACCATCACTTAAAATCCAGAAGCTCCCTTGGTGAAGTTGTCTGTCTTTCTAGACTCAGCAGTGGAAAGAAATGCAGAGAAAAAGTTTTCCATTCGGCCAAAATTTCTATTTCTCTGTCACAGGATTCTGTTGCCTTTGATGAAGTAATTACAAGGATACAAAGCCAGACATATGATAGACAATGGAGAGAAAAAAACATACTGCACTAGGTATTTGAAAGCACTTACTATGTTTGCAAATATGGGGGTTTGCATGAATACATCAAAGGATGTACTAGATATTGGTTCAAAGTCATTTGTTAACAAAGTCATTTGTTAATTCACCGTGAAATAAATTGGAACTGATTTTGGAGTTTTGTCAACGTTCTAGAAAACATTGCAAGTATGGATAAATATAATTAGTAACAATTAGATGCCATTTAAAATTGGGCTTGGAGGTGAATTTCTACATTGACTTCTAAATCAAATTGGAAAGTCAGTATGGATCATCCATTTGAACTGTAAATCTCCCAAATGATTTGGACACTTCAACCTTTGTGCAGAATTTTTTTTCAGTTTGAAAACCTGAATCAAATTAACCTACTTTGATAATTCATGATTTCATCCAAACATTAGGACTTCAAATAATTTTTTTCCTAATTTGGCCTGATTCCATTAATTCTGCATATACTCTGTGCGTGTGCATGTGTGCATGCATGCACATGGATGGATGATAGATAGAAAGATAGATAGGTATGCAGCCCAATGTCATTTGAGATTTATAACTCAGTATTGTCCCTGCAGAAAAAATAGATTTCCCCCCACTTTAGAATCAGCTCTTAAAATGATTTTGAAGGCTATTGATTGACATATTTGAAGTTAATTCCTAACATTTTTGGAATAAATATGTTTATGCCCTAAGTAATTTATTCCATTTTAAAATTATTATTGCATAATAATTCCCTTGGCTTTTTTTTCCTGGGCTAAATAATTGGTAGTTTCTCATACATGTTTTAATAGTCTTCAGAAAAGATTTCCTACCAAATGCCATCTAGCTAGAACGACTGTTTGAACTGCATTTATTTCTGTGGCAGATTTCCCATGTTGGCTAATTAATTACAAGGTATAAGAGGGATTTTTTTTCCAAGCTGCTTGGAAAAAATAAAAGGAATGCATAAGAAAGACAGTTATGTTTCATTGTTCCTATCACAAACTAACTCTAATAATGCAAACAGAGGGTGCCAAGGATACTGTTTTAATATTTCAAGAAGAGTGTACCCCGTTCAGAAGTATTATTAAGGCTAACATTCTGCTTTTTGATTTTTTGATCATTTAATAGTAAGTGGATGGGATGAAAGGTTTATTGCTCAGTACATTCTTGTAACTGGCAATTGCCTAAATGGTGTATAACTCTTCTGCATATTGTACTTAAAATTACAGAAATAATCTGGGGACATTTGTGAGCATTGCCATAAATAATCTCTGATTAATGTATTACTGTAGTTCTAGCTGTGGCAATGTGTTCCAACTGTTTGAAAAGGGAAATAGGATTCATCATCATTAAATATGTGTTCATGAATTTGGGTTATGCCAGCAGTGAGTGAAGCAGCTTCCCCTCCAGGGGAAGGGCAAATGGAAAACTGTTAGTAGCAACTCAATAAGTTTCACTAAGAATTGAAACTCTGCCAGGTATTTAATAAATGGGTATGAATAGCAGAAACCAGCATAATTAAGGCAAATTTATCCAGTGAAATTTTGCAGGAATGCCTTTCTTTCAATCATGCGCAGCAATGGGAAGACAATAGTTGAAAAATAGTTGCATCTTTGCAATGAAATGAATAATGGATCATTATGACATGAATTAAGATAAGAATGGGAATAATATAACAAGTCCATCCCTACTGTAAACTAGGAATGGCTCGATCAATCTGTTACTAGTTCATACCTGTTTCGCAATGGTTACTCATAAATCTGTCTCCTCTTGCTTCCTCTTCATTTGATTTCTCTTATTTGCTTGAAAAAGAAATCCACAATTTGTATTTAAATACATATTTGGGTTTCTACCTCATTAGAATTTCCCCCCAAATATTCCTAAATATATATTTTCCTCATTTTAAACCTTATTTCTATGCATCCGTGTTTCTCAATC
The DNA here is from genome assembly GCA_032468055.1 of Acrochordus granulatus. NCBI lineage: Eukaryota > Metazoa > Chordata > Lepidosauria > Squamata > Acrochordidae > Acrochordus > Acrochordus granulatus. Next base: position 134,349 of record JANHZU010007279.1, read on the forward strand.
TTGACAACATTAAGATGTGTGGACTTCAGCTCCCAACATTCTTCAGCACTTTAGACACTGGTAATTATTGGAGGCTATGTGGGATTGTGAATAACCTAGAGAAGAACTACAGGATGAGCTGCAGGAGAGTTGGGTATCAGATTTGCTTGCTTTGAAGTATTAAAGCCAAGAGTGTTAACCCATCCTTTTAGAGGCTGAACCTAGTAGATGTTTTCTTTTTGGGAAATCTCATGAGCTCTTACATCTGCAAGTTGCTTGTACAGTGGAAAATTATAGCAGTATCACATTTACACACCAACCATGAACAAATTTCAGTTGCTACAAACAAATCTGAACAGATGGAATTGTTTTCAGAAATCCATCGATTCTGATTATAAAAGACTTCCACTATTTGCTTCATCATTTAGATATTTCAGGCAGAGATTGGACAGAGGAAGAAGAGGAACTCATCCTTCCCCCAGAATATCCCAAATGATGCCATTTTAAGGTATTTGAGAAAATCACAGAAGTAATTGCCCAAGGCAGCTGCCAAAAAAACCCCTCCATTGTTGTTATAGAAATAATGCTAGTACCAATGGAAATAAAGAAGAGAAATCAGTGCACTTCTCCTGATAATCATTCTCAAACAAGTGAAAAATTGGCACTTTCTGTTTGGTTTATTACAAAACAACTAATCAACTGCTGCTGAATTATACTGAATCTGATCCAGAGAGCCATAGAGTTCGGCAGGTTCAAGTCTGGTAAACAAGTGGATAGAAGATCTCCAGGATACATTGAAGCTGTAGCATAGACCAGGAAGTTGAAATACATCCAGGAACAAGGCAGTGGCTAAACCTCTTAATGTTGCTGACAACATTTTATAGGAGTGTTCATGAAGTCATCAAAGATTGAACTTGGCTTGAAGGAGATCTTTTCTTTTCACATTCAAGCAAGCAATGAGGCATCTATAATCTTCATCTGAAGCGCATAAGGATTTTTTTTTTATGATTTCTTTCACGTAAAGGATGTCAAAGATAGAACCTCAAATCTTCTGGAAATATACAAAATAGATTTTTTTATTACTAACCTATAAGGTGTTTTATTTTTAAAGGCACTTTCCTAAATGAAATGGGAAGAGAGGCTTCTCTTCTTCTCTACTGATTTTGCAGTATGAATAGCTGGTACTTTTCCAAAACGCCACAATAAAAAGGAAGCTACAATCAGCAATACAAAAAAACACTGCCCCCCAGACCATTAGCAAACCTAAGAGCTCACTTTATTTTATGCCATGTTTTCAAAGTTGAGAAGAAAAGCTAGCAGCCAGTTTTCTCTGCCAACCCTGGATCAAAATTGAACTTCAAGTATATCAAAATGCTATTAAGAGGTATGGATGCTTCACCATCCCAAATGCACCAGCCAAAAAGGGATGGAAAAGTCAATAAATTGTGACCATTTGGAGTGAAGCAGAATGCGATTCAGAGGTGACAACCCTGTGGAACTCACTAGTAGTCTAATCAAGGGAGGAGAAGGGAAGAAAGGGCTTGAACTGTGATATATCACCCTCTTGGAAGAGTTGCATGATATATTGCCGGTTAATAAAAGAGGGGAAGGTTAATCCCAAAGTGCTTACAGCAGTGGCCTATTCATAAGCTAGGCAGATGGAATTTGTGTTCAGAGGTTTGCTTTTTACATCTTGCAATCAACCATCTTCTCTATCTTTGGCCTTTCTGCTCCTTCCCCAGGTGGCCCAAAGAACTGTGCACTGCATTATTTTTCATCAAATTGGATTAACTTTGTTCTAGATAGAATAGTCTTGATTTTTTGAGCAGCCAGGAACACCAGCGAGATGTCACGCACAACTGCTCATTGCAAACCATCAAGATCATTCCATTTGTGACAAGAGTTGTAATTGAGTTTGTTCTCTAGTGGATGCCAGGCCTAGCATTAATCTGAATATGTGCTTCCTTCTGTCTAAAGAAAGATGAGGGTGTAACATTACTGCCTTTCCTTGTAATGTTTCAGATTTTGTCTCTGTTTGATGAACTACCTGAGTATTATTTTTCTACTCCCTTTTCTTTTTCTTCATTTCCATTGTCTTTGCCCCCTCTTTCCCTCTTAACTTTGATTTTTGCCACTGGCTGCATCTGGTTAAAAAGGTGGAATGTATTTTGATAATGCTGATGTTAATGATGCAAGCTTCTAAAAAGAAAATACAAGCTACAATGTTAGCAAAAGGGGAAACAGTGCTCACTTATGAGCACAGCAAAGAGACAGGAAATGGGGCAATGTAATTCTATCACTTTATCTGAGAAGCCAGATATCTTGGATTCACCCTACCTATTATTTATCCAGCAGTCAATAATCAGCAACCAACTATTTCCTTCAATCTGGACAACTGTTTTCTAGATTGGTATAAGAACTCCAAGGTCCCTTCCAGCCTTATGATTCTATGATCTCAACTTAATAGGACACGATTGATAATTTTAAGAATCTAATGTCTGGCTTGTTTTATTCCTCCTCCCTTACCATCTCTTATTATTTGTCATGTTTTCTCTGTATTGATATTGAAGTGTGAGAGCTAATTTTGTCAGCTGATCTGGGAGAGGTTTAGATATCAGTCACGAGGCTTTAAAAATAGTATATTTCACTCCCAATGAGTTATACCAATGGGGATCTATGAATCTAGTCAGAGAGAACTTTCAATATCTTATCAGAGAATAAAAATCATCGGTAGAAGGACAAAATTGAAATGATATCTACTCCTTGCTCTTCATCAAACATAAACAGGTTGGAAATTCTATCTCAGAACATACTCTATACAAGGCATAAAACACCTTGGCCTATAGTCTTTCTCCATCTAGTGTCCTTTAGTCCTTCAGCACTTTATAATGTGTGAAAGCAAAAGTTGCTTACATTTGAACAGCTGTCACTATCCAGAAGAGGATAGGTTGTATAAAAATTAACTGCAATAGAAAACATTACAGCAGACCATTAAATTCTGTTCCTTGGAGACACACTATGCCTTAGGCACAAGACAAAAATGTCTGCTGTGATCTGCTGTATCGCCTTAGCTAGATATTTGATGGCACTTTCCCTCCATGAATGGGCTTTGAAGACCATAACCCCAAATTCTGTACTTTTGTGCTAACATTTTTTCTTCACAAAACTCTAGCTACAGCTGTCAATGAGAATTTGGCAGAAGTCTGATTCCATGTTGGTTTCCTACCTCGCTCTCTTATATATCTTGTTTTTTTTTTACTGTTGTTTGCCGCCAAGAGTCTTTGGATTTCGGTGGCATATAAATTTAATAAATAAATAAATTTACATATTTCAAAGCTCACAATTTATTAAACACTCTTCTGAATTTTAAAGTCTTTTCCTTTTCCAGAGTTGTTCCAGTTGCCTGATGAAAACACAATGAAGCAAAATATTTTACTTTCTTTTTGGGTCTTGGTGACACTTTTGGACTCCCCAGTTGAGAACAACATTGTACGTTTATCAAATATGGCTTTGGTAGTTCTCCATGCACAGTCCTGTGGCAGGGTTTCTCACTATACAAGAGTACAGGAAGAATGGAAAGGACTGAAACTCTGAATATTGGACTTTATTTCAAACAGGGGTGAGTGGTTGTTAGCCAATTACCACAGTGAACATTAAGGAAAGAGCCTGAAGGAGAAAATTGATAAGGTAACAATGAAGGTTGTGGAAAATTATATTTCGGAGACATCATTTTAGTAGTACAATTTTTGGACACTTCCTGTGAGAAAACATGGCTTTTATTGCTAACACTACTTATTAGACAACTCTTCTTTGTAAGGTAGCTAGCCTTGAGAAAGGGATTTATGGAACAAAGTGAACACAACTCTCCCCTCTCAAGGCAATGAGGCAACATAGTTCTCCTCAATAAAGCAATTCTAGCTGTCAGAGATTTCTGCCTGAGCCCAGCCCATGGATAGAAATCACTTTCAGTAACTGAGTGAAAATATCAGTGAAGACTTCTGAGCATATGAATAAGTAGAAAAATATCTTCCAATTATTCAAAGTGCCCAAGGAGGACTCAGATACGAAGTGAAGGGAAATAACATCTTAAGGTTAAGGTAAAGGTTTCCCCTGCCAGTTATGACTGACTCTATGGAGCAGTGCTCATTTCCATTTCCTAGCCAAAGAGCCAGCATTGTCCAAAGATGCT
>JANHZU010007279.1:151870-171452 GCA_032468055.1 Acrochordus granulatus
TTCCTTCCTTCCTTCCTTCCTTCCTTCCTTTCTTCCTTCCTTCCTTCCTTCCTTCCTTCTGGAAGCATCATCCAGAACCACATAAAGACAGAGGGAAGAAGAGTTAGAGAGTATTAGTTTTGAACTGATTCTCCACTGGCATTTTTTTTACTAAAAAAAAAATCAAAAACAAAAAACAGTTTAAATGTGATGAAATTACACATTATTAGAGTTTCAACTATAGCTACCTATAACTTGTAGAGCTGTGGATCCATTGCTTTCAGAGGTATTTATGTGTCTAAAATCATATTTCAGTGTGTCTCTCTCCTCATTTAGAATCTGTCAGTGTTGTTTCACTAGTAATGCTCCCCAATCTTTTTGACAGTACTGTCAGGTAACTCGAATATAGACTGGCTTGTTTGGAAATAGGTCCCATTTTCTCTTGAAATGAACTTCAAAATATTTTTTGTGCAGGCAGTTGTTGGCTATTATTCTGATCAGTTGTCTGAAATCTTGGCCAATTAGGTGGTGGTTATTCAATATTTGGAAGAAATACTAAAGAGTTTTTATAATCTTATCACAATGTTTAATGACATTTGGCACATCCCTATTAAAGACACTTTCTCAAGCTTGAAATTGTTCCTAAAAAACAAGTCTACATAGAATGAAAATGAGGATGGAAAAAAGGCACTCACTAATGACTCTTCCTAAATGTGTCTTACCACTGTTCATCATAAAATGTACTCCTGGGAAAATGCAGACAGAGTTAAATAATCATGGTCTGTGAACGATTTCATGATGATTTTTGGCCATAAACAAGTTTTGGAATGTGGGCAGATTTGAAATGTGCAAGAATATGCAAGATGTGAAGAAAAGAAAGGGAGAATAATTTGCTATCTTTAAGGAAATTGAATGATGATTGAAAACAGAAGCACTTTTTATTTGAATATGGAATTTACGTATGAAATACACACTAAACCCCAAATCCAGGGTAACAAATAATCATGATGGATGCATATAACATGCTATGCCCAGATAAATCCAGTATTTATTGGATTTATCATATTAACACCATCTTAATATGATGATCTAGTTCACATCTCATCCTATGACAATGATGGGTTTCTACATATCACCCAAATCCATTTTAAATTAGAATAGTGGTTTTTGTGATGCAATGATGATTGTCTACTTGAACAGGTTTAAGAGAGGCTTAGAAAAATGCATGGAAGAAAATGCACCAATACTTAATAGGTATGGTTTCCACCTTCATGCTATAAATTTATAAACAACACAAAAGATCACTGTGCTTGTGGGCATCCTGAAGGCATCACCTGCACTATAACATCAGAAAACTAGAATATATTGATTTGGGGTCTGATCCAGCCCACAGTTTATTTGTTCTTAGCTTTTTAGCTGCTGTTCCTTCAGGAGAACCCCAAGTGATCTTTTGACAACCACAAAATGTGAAAACTTGGCAATCCTATAACCAGTCCAAAGTAATCAAGATGCTATGCCGGTGGACAAGAATGGTTTTTGTTACTTTACTACCTGATGACTGACATTTATCTCAGAAAAAAGTGACATGCACTTCATTATATGAATATTTTACCCAGCATTGCTCATTTGCTGTCACCAAATGACTCGCTGTTCAATTATTTGTGGCTTGTTATTTCCACCACATTTTTCCCTGTGGCATGGTGTCCTGAATAAGACATGCAAGGCTGCCAGTTTTGACATCTCAACTTTGCATTCATGGCAGAAGGATGGAAAGCCAGCCTTGTGTTGCAGGCAACTGGCCACAGCAACAGCAAATGGGATCCTTTCCTATTCTCTGTTCCAGTGGTGAAAAACGATGCAATTGCGAGCATGCATTCACAAGGACGGCTTTAGACATTTCTCATGGGTTGAGGATTCTGATCAGTGAGAATGAAAGGGTAAAAAATCTGCAACTTGGTTCTTGATTTCAGTCATGTTAAGACTTCCAAATTTCGAAGTATGTAGCTGATGGACAAGTTCTGGTTAAATGTTTATTCGTCCAAAATGAACACATGTTTGACTTGTCATTATCTTCCTCTGGATCGTTGTCAATTTTTTAGAAAATACATGATGTTTGTATAGATTTGGCATTTTTGCCATCTTTTTTTTTCTTCTTAGTGAAGCCATTTTAGAGGTTTATTACTGTGAATGATGTATAAAATGTCTATGAGAAATAAAATAATTGCCAATATATAGCCTAGGGTCTAATTTAGACTAATTAAGATATAAGATAATTTAAGTTCTAATTATGCATGTGCAGACATTAATTTATACATAGATACAGATTAGCTGAACACAGTTTTGGGGGAGCATTTTGGCACCTAAAATTCTTGGCTTGTCTTTGAGTATATATGGTAAATAGTGATCTTAGATAGTGTTTTCCTGGCAAATACATGCCAGAATAGACTGAATTCACCTGTTTTATTAAACCTACGATTTGTTTAACCATAATTTAGGAAACAAACTGCAAGAAAACTTTGTAAAAATCAGTGAACATTTTGGAAAGTTATATAAAATCAGCATACTATAAAAAAAATCACAAAGAACCTTATATAGAGTATCATGTTCAAAAAAGCATAGGTTTGGGTAAAATGTATGCGGTCAAAATAAATAATATTTCAATATTATAATATAAGGCTAATCTCCGATGTAGATGTAGGAGATATGAGGCGAAATTATTTCAGAAAAGTCCAGATAACATCAGCATGATAGCAATTGGATGCAGTGGGGAAGCTTAAAAATGCAACATTTTTAAATAGCAGTGACACAAATTGTACAGTTCTTCAGCAAATCACCATTCAAAATTGTTTAAGAAAACAATTGAACAATATATTTTTTCCATTTTTTTTTCATATATACCCACTTCCCAATCTTTTGGTCATCTTGTGAAACAAGTGAAACAATTGCCACAGGGAAATCAATTAGAATATCTCCAGGAATCTTTTCTCCTTTAATTTCTAATGCAAATATGTTTTTGCTGAATTAAATGAGAAGTGCAAATCAATAATAATCTCTACTAGGATACCCACTTATACCTCTCCGCTAGAGTTTTCCATGCAAATTTCTTTCATTATCTTTTATCCCAGCTAGAATGCATTGCAAAAAACAAAGTGACTGCTCAACAGTCACTGAGTAACTCTGTTTCTTCATTTCCTTAGATAACGGTTTTTACTCTTTTGACATTCATGAGCCAAACCTCACTACTTTTCATTTACATCTGTTTTCTCTCATGTGTTGGATTTCCACTGCCTTGCTTGCGCATGGTGGCTGACTTTGAAGCTGCTCTTGTGCATCACTCCAATTAAATCTTCCAGCCTTTGGGGAAACATTCCCTATTCTTTATAAAATCTCTACAAACTCTGATAAAACACATTCAAACCATGTTGTTGTAACTCTTAACCTAGACTAATGTTTTATGTTTGCGATATTTCATTCTTTGGGCACGGCGCCAAATTTCAGAATGCTAAATATCAGAAAAAAGAGATAAATCTGGGTATTCTGCTGGGGTCTAATCATCTAAAAACACCAAATTTAATTTATGTATATGGATTCTCAATTCAATGTACTTTCAATTCAATTTTGTACAGAGGGAAGCAACAGGATGGAATATCCACATTGGAGGATATGGTGTCACTGAATATGCTACGAGTCCCAATTTTCATAGAAGCAAAGGAAGGTTCTAAAGAAGTTTGAGATCAGGAGAAAGCTGGTTCATAATCTACATTTCAAAATATATAAGTTGATAGATTGTTTAAGTATGCCTATTAAAGTTGTACAGAAAGGTCTTTCAGAGTGTGCAGGGATATACCTGTGCTGCTTTAAACTGAATACATTTTCTTCCAAGATAGTGCTGCAGTTGTGGAGGATAATCATACATACCTTGAGGAAATCCACAATGCTTCAGGAAATTGTATATAGGGACTATATGAGACCAGATTGCCCTCAAGTTTTTTTTCCCCTTTGAACCCAAAGTGCTGTCCAGCCCCATTGCTTCTATGCCTAGTAATTGTGAATAATCACCAGGGTAAGCTAGGTAAGTGATAAATGATGAAAAACTCCAAGACTGATTTATAATTATTTTCCTGCTCTAGTGCTTAAATATTTAAACATTGTACAAAGGAAAATGAATGGGGAGGAAGAAGAAGGCAAACAAATGTACCAGCTGTACCATGGAGTTGGAAAAAGTTTTAGTGGTCTTCTATTACAATCCCCAGCCCAGATCAGAAATCTCTGACCATCCTAGAAAAAATGGCTGATGACCTTGTTTGAAAACCTCTGTGATGGAGTACGCACAGGGTATATATCCAGGAGGCAGTCTGTTCTATTGCTTAAAACCACTTGTGGTCAAGATATTCTTCTATATTTCAAGGTTGGATCTCACTTTGAAAATCTTTCACCCATTAGTTCTTATCTATGGGCCTTATGGAGAATATATGCATACCCTCTTCCCTGTCAGCCTTTCAAGACTTGGAAAATTGTTTCATGTCTACACATAGACTTCTCTTCTTTTGCTTAAACATGTCTAATTCCTTCATTGGCTAAGGGTGATATATACTGGATGGTCAAAGTGGCATTATTTTTTCAGCAGATATCTTCTCTGGATCTTAAAAAGAATATGTAATGCTTTTAATGAAGGTTTATCTGAAATGAGGGAAAAAGTCCTCAGGTGAGCATCCTTCTTCTGAGATCGTCAGAATCAATATTTGCTATAGATAGAATGTGAATGGAATGTATACTATTTTTGAACATTTGAAGTTGTTGAGAGAAACATGTATGCATAAAATAATAAAATGTGGGAACTATAGAAATTAGGAAGGATAGAATGCTTAACCCAAATGGTAAAAATTTAACAGTGTCTTGACACCTGAAACTGATGCTCATGAAAATGTAATTCTGAATTGGAAGCCAACAGTGCAGATTATCTCCATTCTTTGACAGCCAACTTGACAGTAATGATGAGAGAAACATCCCAGAACATCCTTGATTTCATCCATTTCATTTCATCAACATCCATTTCAGCCCTTTGATTTTTGAGATGACTGTACCTTGGAAATTAAATATTGCTGTCATCACTGGGCTGTCTAACGGGAGATCAAAAAATGGTGTTCACTCCAAGAACAAGTATGAGTAATGCTGCTTTGCCTAAGAAGGCAGAACTTGATGACTGAGCAAATCAGGATCACCATGGGGAAATATTCTGCCATGTTGCAGCCATTTGACTCAGAAAAGAAGCGAGAAGTTTGTGCATTATTCATATAACAAAAATACTGGGATTTCCGCCCCCCCAGAAATCAAGTAATTGTTTTACTTGTTAAAGAGAGAGGATGTTAAACATTTCCAGTCTGGGTTTAATGCTGGTTAGTAATAACTATGTTTAATGTGTTTTTAGTTTATTTTAGTAACTGCCTTCTATTGGGAAAAACAGTTGAAGCTGTTCACCAATCTTCACCAATTGAATTAGAAGCTTGGACAAAATGCACAATATTGCAGGAAAGTTTGTAACAAAACACACGTTGTAATAATCTCTCTCTCATACACGCACAAACACCCATGGATCTCAATGTTGCCATGCCACCTCAGTCATACAACTCTAAACAGTGCCTATACCATCTCTTCTATTTCACTGATGTATGTTTGTTGTTTCAATAATCTTCAGCTTGGACATAATCAATTCCTTGTCAGTTGCCTCTTTGATTATTGTGATAAACACTATCTAACAAATTTGGGGGTAGATCCATTTTGAAACCATTCCTCCAATTAGATCTGCTAAATCTTCTTTGAACAAATGAACTTGGTTTAATTTTATAGCCAGAAATACATTGTTAAGCTAACATTTTAAGTGAGGAAGAACTACAGTATCATTTACATTAATTTTTAGTGCCTTCTTTATATCAAGTTGCTGACTCAGTAAATGAAATGGCAGTGGTTTTGTTGAGATTCAGTAAAACTTGATTACCTTCTAACTATCCTATAATTTGGAGAGAAATTCACTCATTCACTTTGAACAAGCTGACTTACTTGAAAAGCTAAAATGGGATGCAGGCAGTCAGAGATTTTAATTGTTATTTGAATTATTTTAATTGTTGCAGTAATCATGGAGCATGAGTTTAGAGATGAAGTGTTTGGGAATTACTCATTTATCACTTGGACCTCTATGCAGATTGGAGCGAAGATAGCTACTGGATTATTTTTTCCCCCTGAAAGTTATAGCACATTTTTTAGCAGTTGAAAGGTATTAAAATGTAATTTTAAGAAAGAAAGGAAATACATCTTTTAATAAATGTTGTTTAGTAAAAATACATAAAACAAAATTATATTTTGAAATAAAAAACAATAAAAGCTCCAGGAGTACTTCAAGGACTAAAAATTATTATAGCATAAATTACAAGAGACAAAATAGAATCTACTGGTTAATTGCAGCTCAGCTATTTTATATGGACTTTCTACTTCTCTATTCAACAAAAAACCCCTAGATCAATGTAAATCCTAAAGTTTTCCCCACTGGTTTGTTTATGCATATTTCTGTTTCTGATACTTGATTTGTGTTACTCTGTGTTAAAAAAATTACAGATTAATTTGATAGGGGAATTGCTGATAAAACTCAAATGACTCCCAGACAAGATTACTGATTTCAATAGATTTGCTTGTAAAATCCCAATAAATGAATGAGAAATATGGAAGCTACTACATACTGAATGACCTCCAATGATTTTTTTTGTTTGTTACATGAACTTAGCTATTATCTGTTAACCATGGTTTGCAAATTTATATCATTTGTTTTTCTGATCAATTGCAATATCACAAATCACAGCTTTGTGCCGTACCAAATGAATGTAGATACTGACAAATTACGACAAGTCAGTAGATGTTGTAAACTATTTGAATTATGGAGCACATTTTATCTTCTGCTGGATTAACTCCATTTAGTCTCCAGCCAGCTAAAGGAAGTCAATGTGTACTGTGGAAAAAAAGAAACATACAAAGACAACTGTTCATTTGCATGAATGTGACAGCAAATTTCTTTTTTGTGACTCTTTTGAGATAGAGACTCGGTTCAAAAGGGATTTATCGAATATCTGAATCAAATGGAATTTCTTAATTAGATTGATAACTCAGATTAGATAATAGAATTAAACTGTATAGGTTAAATATGTTCAAAAATTTGGAAGGGCTTTGGTGTGTCTAAACATTTCCATGAGAGGTTTTTGATTCATAAATCAAATTGGCTTGGTCTTCTAAATCTGAGTGCTGACTCAAACTGAAATCAATTTAGGAAGCTCATTCAGATCTGACTGACGTCAATCCATACACCGTGTTGGTTACCCAATTTAAATCTGAACAACATTAACTGAGCCAGTATGAGGTATTCAATAGAACTGAATTTTATTCAGTCAGATAACTGTCTCTGATGATAGTGGCCAGCAGGGGATTGGATTACATAGTTAAATATCCTTTTTATAACTCTGTTTCTTTGATACCACAGAGTTACTGTGGAAAAAACGGTGAAAACATTGATGTGGAAGCTCCAGTACCACTGTAATTAGTAACAGGTCTAAAATAACAATGAATCTGTCTAAATTTTTCCTTTGGCTTTCACAGACACACCCTTTCCCCATTTCATGGAGAAGATAATGTGGTTTTATGTCCCCCATACCTCATTCTAATGAGATTGCTTTTCTACCTCTTATCAGGTTGGGTCAGTAATTGAAGTGAACATTAAAATGTAATCAAGCATTTTTAAATGTAGCTAATGGACCTTGTTATGCAGAAACAAGGACAAAGCAACCAACTGGAATAGCTGATGTTGCTAACATCTCTCTTAACTCTGGGAGCTAACGGGAAAACATCTAGAAAAGAAACCACCTTTGCATATTATGGTAAATCCTTGTATTAAACTTGGCAAAATATCTTCAGGAAACTCTTAAAGTGGATAAATAATAAATGCATTTAGCAGTTTCTTCTCTTTTTTTAAAAAAAATATTCCTAATCTTTCAGGAATAGTGTGAATTTACAGTGAGGCCCAATACATATAGTAGAGTGCTTAAGTTAATGATTCTCTGACCAATTCAGATATCAAACTTTTAAGTAACATGGGTTTTGTCCCGAGTCAATTTCACACTTGACAACCATAGCATCTAGAGTTAAGCTGTTTTACCACCTATTTCAATAGTTCTGGGGGAAAATCAAGAACACTTAAAGAATAAAATCCCTACACCACATGAAATTTCAAAACAATTTTGAAACTGAATACTAAAAGCTATAAAACATTTGACTAAAGTGGTAGGTTTTAAGCTGGCTGGGAAGGTTGCAAATGGTGATCAAATCATGGGGGAATTCGGCAAACATTGTCAATACAACACTGGTTGCCGGGCACCCACATTTTGATCATGTGGCCATGGGGATACTTCAATGGTTGTGAGTGCGAGGACAATAATAAATCACTTTTTCAGTGCTGTAGTAACTTGGAACAGTTGCTAAATGAATGGCTGTAAATTGAGGACTACTCTTGTATCATTTCTGGATCGAGTCGGACTTCCTATTTTTTAAAAAGGAATGGCCACTTCGTTCTAAATAGTTATAGCATCTAAATCCCTGAAACTTTATCCTAAATAGGCGTAGCACCTGAACCCTACTGTCCAGTTCTTAAAATCAGCAATAAGTCTGCCGGGTCCACCGTCAGCTTCAGCTGCTCCACTGTGCAACCTGAAAGAGATAAAAGCAGAAGAGAATTCAAGCAGCACCCCGAATCCCGCTACATTCCAGCCTTTAAAAGATATCACATTTAACAGTTTCAAAAATAAACACTGAGATCCGTAGTTTCAGGAGTAATCTCCCCACTTCTCCCCTGCTCTATATCACCCTTCAGGGCCACTGCCTCTGAGCCAAGATTTCGACAAGAGATTGAGGCTGAAAAGGATCTAGATGATCACTGCCCCTGCGCGTTTCTAGAATGGTAGTGCCACCAGCTTTATCATCAGCTTGGCTAAATACTGACACCTTGATCCAAAGACAGTTTTTTTGAGCAATAGCCTTGCCACAGTTACCTTTTGTATTTTTCTGTTTCAGGAAGTACAAATCCACTATATCACATCATATAGTGAATAGAAAGAAAACACTAGAATCTAAGTGGCAATTTTTTTTGGAAACAGATGTTGCATTAGAAAGCTCTTGAAGTTAACAGAACTCTTTGTCTGGAAACTACATACATACGTATATAAAAAAACAGTAGTTCACAACAAGTTCATTAAAAAACATAATATAAAATGCAATGAAATTCATTAGTCAGAAGTTAAAGCCGTGAGGCATTTCAATTACAATTATTGAAAAATGAAATACTCAAGTAGACAAATAAGTTATCAGTGAAAAGACTGCTTAGTCTCTGTGGGGAGATGATTCCACAAGCTGTTAACTGAACATCAAGAAGCCACTGGAACATAAACTTGAGAAAGGCTTATATGGAAGGGAGTGATTTTTTTTTTTAATAGAGGGGAGTGCGGTATTTTAGGTTCCGCAACTTTTTGGAAGTTATAATCATCAAAAACAATACTAATAGATGAGAATAGGAGTAGACAATCTAACGTACAATTCCCAGAACAACATAGGCCAGATTTCTGGAACTACTTGGCACAGCAATGGAGAAACATTTGAGTTGCCCCAAAGGGCTACCCTAGGTCAAAAGGTGCTTGAGATCATGAAGTCATTTTCAGTAATCTGTTTTGGGTTGCTGATGAGAGTTTTGAATGCCCGATTCCTTGTGGTCTTATTGGGTGGCTATGAATTAAGTTGAGCATTAAGCGCTAACTAACTAAATGACAGACAATTGATAACAGAATTAGCTGCACTTTTTATAGATTAGAGACAAGAACTCACATAAAACAAATATAAAATAGAAATGGCAAAATTCTATACTTACATCAGTAGAATGTATTGTTGTCAATATTTATCCCACAGAACTTACACTTATGCATTGCACCTTTATTGCCAAAGAACATATTTTTGAAATTTTAGGTAAGTAATGAGAACAGTCTTAAATCTGAATATTGTAGATCTTTCTTTTAATGGTGAAAATACATTGGCAAAGGTAAATTAAGCAAGACTGAAGAACTGAGAGCCAGTTTGGACAAGTGGTTAAGGCACTAGATTAGAAACCAGGAGATTGTGAGTTCTAGAGATCTAGTCCTCCCTTAGGCATGAAAGGTAGCTGGGTGACTTTGAGTCGGTCACTCTCTCTCAGACCAACTCACCTTCAAGGCTATTGTTGCGGGGAAAATAGAAAAAGGAAGGAGTATTAGGTACGTTCATCACTTTGAGTTATTTATAAAAATAATAAAGTTGAGATTAAAATATCTTTTAAAAAAGAGAGAGTCTCCTATGTTCACAAAGAAGGCTTTTTCATAATAAAACTGTTTCCACTCATCTTTTAATAAACATTCTCTATAGTCTTTGGGCAGTCTCCTCTTCTTTTTTCAATATCTCTGCAAAAGTTTTAATGCTCTTTGGAAAATATTCCCCACTCCACTGGCTATCCCCACAGATAGGATAGCCAGGATACTGCAAAGAGTGTTTGTCAGTTTTATTTTTTTTCCATTAGATGCAATGTGGGAACACCCTTGTATTCATGCACACACAAACCCACACCCTTGTATTCATGCACACACAAACTCATTAAGCAACAGCCTTTTACAAATCAAGCCATCATTCAACACCCAAGTGGACTTCTGCTATTAGCCCTGGATATTTTAGTCCTTGAGATTGGAAGCATAATTTCTGCAGATTCTTTCAACATTTGCCATAGCAACTGATGGCTATTTTTTACTCCTGATAATTGCTACTATAGATCTTGCTCACTTCTTTCTACTCATCCCTCTCTGTTCCTCCTTTCTTATTGTTATTTATTTTATATCATTTTCATCTGTATTGTTTTTTTATATATATATTTGGACTCCTTTGGAAGGATAAGATACAACTGAATGCTGACAGTAGGAACAGTCAAAACGAGAAGAAGATTCTATCTCAGTAATTACACTGGCAAGATTATAGTGACGAGGAGACAGATATTACCATCATAAAATTAGGCATTAAAATATCAGAAATAAGTTGATAAATGTGTCTTTATCAGGTTTTTGTGTTTAAAGTTAGGAAAATCATATATATGATGCAAAAGACAGATTCAGAGCTTTATGAATACAAAGACACAGAGACTGAAGCCCAAATAACTTACACAAAGTATCAAAGTCACAGTAAGCTGCTAATAGTTTATTTATTTTAGCTATTACTAAACTTATATATCACACTGTTTGCAGCAACCTGAGGCAGCTTACAGCCTGATAAAAGAAATATAAATACCATCATAAATATTCAAACTGATTAAAATGAGACACAATAAATGATCATGGGTTTAGAGCAGGCAGCAGTGGTGCCTTGCCTATCACCCAACCACTTCCAGCCTACAGTTCCTCCATTAGGGCCTCATGCCAACCAGCAGAACCAGGATGTAAGGTTCTTTCTAAAGACCAGGAGGGCAGGGGCAGATCTCATGTCTGGAGCAAGAAGTTCCAAAGGGCAGGGGGGCATGGCAAAAAGGCTCTTCTCCCACACCCTGCCAGCTGATAGGGTTTTCAGTAGGTCCTTTCTATCAGAATGAGTAGGGTGGGCCAGTCCTATTGGGGCAAGACAGTTCCTCAGATACTCTGAATCCATAGCATAAAAGGCTTTTAAAATAATGACCTACACCTTGAATTGGGCTGGGAAGCAGTTCAGCTGTCTGTGCAGCTCAGTGGTGTTTCATGACCTGAGCCTTCCCATCTGCAGGTTGCGCATCATCCATTGTGTTGTTTCAGAAATGTTTCTAATGTAGGGAAGGGCATGCCACCTCTTAATGGCCTACCCTCACTGTGGTCTCATACATAAACTTTTTTTTTTTAAAAAAGAGCATGGATAACCATTCACTTTCGCAACAAAGTTTAAAAAACAGGCAGACAACCATTCACTTTAAACTGATTATCCAAATTCTGGGTTTCTGCTGATCTTGCCGCTTGAGTAATGCGGTGCATGTGTACCCATGCATACAAAGTCTTAACGCAGCTACATTTATGCACTTGTGGATAGTAGTCTAAAGTGCACGATCTTGTGGGTGTCCGTGGTCTTCCTATACACAGTTGCTTCCAGTGCACCCTCTGCCGTTCTATTAATTAATACATCCAAAAACGACAGATGATGGTCATTCTCCATCTCCATCATAAATTGGATGTCTGGGAAGATGAGTTGAGTAGATCATGAAAGCTACTTAAACTGTCTCGTTTGATAATTGCCAAGGTGTCATCAGCACATCTCCTCCAGAACTTTGGCTGGTAAATCTGGAACACACTTTTTTCTAACTCCTGCAGAACTACCTCAGCAATGACACTGGAGACTGGTGGACTTCATTGGGGTGCCCTTAATTTGTTCATAAATCTCCCCCTTAAAGCTGAACACTGTTTTTTGACATTACTATAGCAGCTGCAGGATGTGTTCCTTTGTGAGGCGGCTATTGTGGTTGTGACATTCCCCATCTGTCCGCCATGATAGTCAATGCCAGGTTGGATAGAATAGAGATGAACAAAGACACATTGAATGACACTATCACCTCTCCCTGGTGCCACTTGTTGCAATCTGAGACCTTCCAAGAATTGTCTGGTTGCTGTCACCATTGCCAGTAATGTTTTTGTGAGGATATTCAATTTCTGTGCTAAAAACCTGGCTAAATTATAGAAGGGGCTCCCACATAGGGCTACAATAGGGTGAGGTGGGACACTTTAGGCAATCCATAAAAACGTGCAAGTGGGGTGTCTGTAGGGTGCATAAGGTACCACTCCCTCTATGTTATTATGTTTTGTTGTTTTAATTGATTTAGGAGGGTATTCACTTTCCTTATGCCCATTCTTACTGTCGCTGTATCAGCTAAAACAGTTAGCACCTTCTCCTCATAGTCCTTACAATTCATGATTACATTCACTTGCCCCTTATCCACCGGGAAGATGATCCTTCTATCCTATTTAAGGTTCCATAATGCCTGTTGTTTCCCTTTACTAAGCACATTTGTTGGTCTATATGTGGCTAGTGTTATGGCCACCTTCTGCCTGATTTCATGCCTGTCCTCTTCCTCTGCCCAGAGTCTGCTAATGTGGTCTCTAGGGCTGCCACAGATTCTTTTGGAGTAGCGTCCTGTATGTTGAACTTCACTTCATGACTCAAGAGTTCTCCTTTCTTCAGATGTAACTGTTTATCCGATAAGTTGTAGATTATCCTCACTGGTCTATCTTTCTCTGCTGAAATTTTTGGAACTTAGTCCAAAGTTGCTCTCCTTTTCTGCTCTGTCTTCCCCTGGTCAGATGTTCTATGCACACCTCTAACTGCCTGGTAATTCCTGGTACATTTTTGTTGTGCACTCCTTTCTACAGAGATCTATACTGTTTCTAGTATAGATTTGCATATGCACTAGTGATAATCATTGATTAACACATCCAACATTTGTTTGGATAAAGCAACTGTTACTTACCTGCTTTTCTCAGTATTAACAGGGGATCAGTAACTTATGCTTCTTGATGTAATACCCTCTTTTACACGCCGATGCAGGAAGTGTAGCTGTTCAAATGTGGCCACCTCTCGTGCTGCCAAGGTCTCCCATCAAGATGTAAATGGACTTGCTGTTTTCAAGACGTACATGAACTTGCTGATGAAGCACCATCAGCACCAGGGTAACCCTGGGCTACCAACAGCTCATGTTATATACTACGCATATCTTCTCACCTAGTTTTATTACCTTCTGCTTTTGAGTGTGGAATAGACACCATGCAATATGGAATTGCTTGTGTTGTGAAATTAGATGGAGTTGCTTAGCCAATCAAAAGGAGAGTAGATTAGGCTTTAAAAGGAAGCTCCACCTCCCATCTAGCCACCTAAGGTTAGCATAGATTTTGCCAACTGCACCCTTGGGGGGGATAAAAAGGCTAAGGTCATTTTAACTTCTCGAGCTTGTATTTCTTTACCTTGCCTGAGCTTACTATCTTTGAGTTGTCTTGGATCTGAATCTGGCTCATTATTTTGCTTCTTGCATTTGCAAGAATGAGGGCAAGTTTGGAAGTGAGCCAAAAAGAAAACAGACAGATTTATGAGGAATGAGAGAGCAGACACCATCCAAACTTTTTTGCTAATTGGGTTGAGAGGTTGGATGAAGGTATCTTAATCCTTAATTTTAACTCAGTTAATGTATTCCAATGAAGGCACTAATGATCTGGGATTTCTTTGATTTTTTTAAAGAAATGATGACAAGTCAGCAATTCTTGACCTATGTTTGGACACAGAGTGCTATTGCTTATTAGGAAACATACCTTTTCTCTAATGCTCTTTCATGCTCTCTGCATTTTGAGTTGCACTGATGTTTATTCGTGTACATCCCTATGCTACAATTAGATGTAATCCTAATAACCAAACAGTGAACATATTTCATCATCATCCGGGTGATGATGAAATATGAATATTAACCTGCTTCACTACAAATCTACTGAGACTTCTTGTAATTTTATTTTTTGTTCCAGTAATATATAGAAATACATACAATTTTACTCAATCTAGCTAAAGTGTAGTAATCATGACCTGGCAGTATTTATATAGATAAACTGGCCATTTCTCTTCTACAGATTCTGATGACTATTTTTGTATGACCACAGCATACATCACTAGTATATTTTATGCCTGCCACTTCTCATTTCAGCAATCCAGAAAGAGTGATTGTTCCATCTTCATGCAGGACTCCTTGATTTCCCATTCACAAAATTAGTGAGATCTATATCCCTGAATGGCATTTCATTTTTCAAGTTGGCCCAGTTTTGTCTGAGCTGGGATTTTCATAATGAGAGCATCTTGCAGAAGCTGATTTCTTGTGTTTTCACACCATTCAGGGGAATAGAGCAGATAGAATTAGCTATGTCTATCAAAAAAATCAATTCCACCAGGTCTACTTTATTCCCCTTCCATGCAAAATATTTATATGAATGTGACTAAGAAAACAAAAATACTCTAGTTTTGAAGACGACATTTTGTCTCCCACAGTCAGCTGCTCTAATGTGAAATTAAATTAAAGAAGCTGGAGTGTTTTGCTTTAAAATGTTGACAAATATATGCCTTAAATAATTAAGTGTGTCGTACTGGGATCTGGAAAAACTCATCTGAAGTGCCATTTGTTGATTAGAAAAACAAAACATGGAGTATACACAGTGAAAGCTGCAGGTTGGAAATACCAGTTACTCAGGAGTAAAGGTAAAATATTGATTAACTCTTATGACTTTCTGGAGAGGGACTGGTTGCCCACTCTGTGATCCTAAAAATTAGATTAGACAGGCATTTTTTCATTCAGCAGTGTGCTTCTTAAGTTTTTAAACCCACCTTTCTAAGTAATAACAAAATTGTAATAGATTTTTTTGGGTAAAGAATAGTATTGACTGTAAGGTGAAAGGCCACATACAAAAGTGAAGGACTGTTCATATTCTTGGAATTATAACAAGGTGCTATTAATATATTTTTCTTGTCTGCTCTATTCTTTTTCTCCCAAAGTAAATTTCATTTAACAGGCACAGCTTGCCCACTTTTCATATCATGGACAGTCTGAACTTTGATCCTGAGTAACCAATTCATCTGGGCAGATGGCTCCATCTATACCTGTGCCATACATCTTTAACTAGCAGAGTCATCTATGTCTTACATTATGTTCCAATGAGTAATTTTAACTCCCTTTGCATGGATTTAATTTCCTAGCAGTTCTCATTCAGACCATCTGTTAAGGCTGGCCTTAGGTATAATTGGATGCCCCTTAATGTGCTAAGTTTTGCTTTATTTCAAAGTAGTTTGCAAAGGTGGTGTTTATTCTACAGACCTTGAGTTAGTTTGATGAGCTCCAATGAAGTTACTGATGAAAAACAGAGGAAATATTTGAGGTGACATTTCTGGGTAAAAGGCATTTGAGCCTTTTCCCCCCCATTCAGCAAGAGTTACTGAATATTTATGTTTAAAGTACTGAGAATTTCTAAAAAAGAAAAGACAGTAATGTGACCAGAAAATAAAAGTAAATAGGATGAAAACATTTAGCTTTGAAATGACAAACTTTGATAACTATACAATCAAATGCTGCTTTGAGGGAAGAGAGGAGAAATCAAGGATTTGTGCACAAATGTTTCCATACAGCTAAGAAAGTTCTCATTGTCCCTTTTGAGTCTGAAATTCAAAATTATCATAAAGATGGAAAAGATATTAATTGGAAGACTATTGGCATATTGCTATAGAATGATTAAGGCCCAATGTCTTCTTAGAAACTCAGCAAAGAAAAAATAAATCGATGAGATTAATTCAAGAGCATGCAGGAGTTTGAACTGCCCTGAGGTCTTCATCAGTTTCTACAATAAAAAAAGAAAAATGGAGACATTGCTAAGGATGAAATCATGAAATTGTGTGTAGTCACAATCTTAATTATTAACTCTGACTTTATATAATACATAGATGATTAATGTAGCCTGCTGACCACACACATGTCAATAACTACAAGCTTTCTCCTTCCCTCACTCTCAATTTAAATGGTTTTACCTCTCTCTTATTCCAAGATTAATTTAATTTATTTAAAAAAAATAGGCAAATTCATGAAGTCTGTCAGTAGTGAATAATCATGATTGCTCTATAGAGTCTCCATTAGTTTGATGAAATTCAATAACAGTGGAAAAAGGCACTAAAGATATTTCCTCCTAAAGATAATTCCCTAAAGGTTGATCATTGAGGAATTTCATGACCACAACTGAACAAAGAAATGGATGATGAGATTCAGGGAAGTCAGTTTTTTTTTTCCAAAGACCTCCTGGTCTTCTTGGAAGAAGGCACACTCTTATTATTATCATAATAATAATAAATTTTTTCTTCTTTCTCCCAAAAAGAGAATTTTTGACAGCCTATTTGTTATCCATTTTGATCTTTAGCTGGAGAACTTAGTTTCAGGATGGATATAAGCACTATAGCTATTTCTCTAGCCACAGGTATTATCAAAAATATACTGGGCACAATAACTTACCTTTTATAAATGTGTGCCCTTAAGGAATAAGAGGAATAGCAACTTCCCTTGCCTCTGATTATAATGGATACTAACCACACATGGAGAATACCCGGGTGGAACAATTCCACGCAGGAATTGATAAATCCCCCCTGAGATATGAACCTAAATCTTGTTCTCCAAAAAGCCAGGAATCCATATTCCTATTAGATCGAAAGAAGCAGACTTCAAAAATAGCAGACATGCTTATTGAATGGCAAAAGAAATCCTTTGCCTTCCCTTTTACTTAATGCTGACTTTCTTCAGGAAGCCTAGAACAGAGAGAGAATCTTTTTGGAATGTCCACCAGATGGACTTTTAGTCCTTCCCAGCATCAGTAGAAATGCCCCCAAAATGCTGATGGGACATAGAAGTGAAATTGCTTGGAATCCAGATTGTTAAGATTCAGTATTTTTCCCACTTTCTTTTCTTTTTCTAAGAGTATTTTTTCAGTTATGTAAAAGAGATTTCTGGGGGGAGCTGGTGCTCTGCCGAAGTATCTGTTCATTTCTCAACTCTTTAAGAAGTTTGTTTCTGCCTTATTACTCATTGTTCTCCATGGGGGTCTCACAGCAGGCTCCTGTAGCAGGGCATGTCTGTTTCTATTTTTTTTCTTTCTCTCTCTCTATACATATGTATAAGGGTGTGGGGGTGCATATTCATACACACATGCATGGGATAGAAATCAGGAACACTTAATTCTCTTGCATATATAATTTCAATCATTCAATGCTTCTTTCTTTGTTACTAAAACCAAAAAGGATGAAAACTACCTCCTTTTCCATAGTGATGTGATTATTCAGTATGTTCCTACAAAAGTCAACAAGCTTTTCTGTGAGGATTTCCCATTATTTTACATTTACTTCCTGAAAGGAGCAAAATAAGAAAATATGGGGGTTTTGCAGGAACTTGCTGGCAAAGATACGAATCTGAAATGAATTGGATTTCAGGAATGGTTGTCTGTTCTAAACAGTGTTGAAAGAGTTATGAGATGAAAATGAAAGATCAGGGACTAAACTGTATTTGGAAAGATGCATTTAAAACCCAAAGCTCACTTAGGTTTATGGGAGGCAATATAGCAATTGTTTTGAGCCCTACAGACATAAGGGACCTTTGACAGTCCAATTCATTATTTGGAATAATCATATTCCATTAACTAGAACATTAACTTCACACAACAACAACAACAGAAGAAGAAATAAATTGATGTCAGACTACATCCTGACAGTCTAGACTGGAAAAGTCCAACAAAAAAATCTAAGAGCTATGATTATTACTATTTATTAAAAGAGAAGTTAAGGTGACATCACAAGAATTACAATGAATTTCAGATGAGCCACTTATGGAAAGACCAATCCCTTGTCCATTCCTCCCCATCCATTTTATTCTAGAGGAAAAACTTTGCTCTTTTCTAAAAATGGGTCTGTATCTCTCCATTATTTTGGTCACAACTTGATATAATCAGTTCTTAGAATTATTAAAGTACACTCAAAAAAGGAAAAATATCATCAACTCTGACTGTAAAAAAATTCCATAGTTTAACTATTCCGGAACCTGAAACCAGAAAACATCTCAACTGAAGGATGAAAGTTTGAGGAAAATTAACTCAGTTTAGTAATCCAGTAAAAGTGATTTGTTGTATCTCAGAAATAAGATTAAGAAATTAAAAATCAGCCAAGCCAGTTATTCTTTCAGTTATCTCCTGTAAATGTTATTCATATTCATTTTTGGATGAAATCAGTAAAATTGGATGTGAAAATTATGAAATTATTATTATTTGAATGAGTATGTACTGCTCTCTCTGCAAGATGAGATGTATTCTTTCTTGTACTAATAGTATCTAGTTTGTTGAGGAAATTGGGACAGACAGGGCTAAGTAAATTAATTTGTTGTCATGTCATGCGAACAGGACATGATATTTCCTAGTCTACCTTGAGTGATCTCAAAAAAATAAATCAAGTCGACCTGAATGCTTGGAAAGAAGTCCATTAGAAAAGTGAAGGTCTGAAGGTTAGATTGGAAAGTTGAAAAATGATCTGGGAAAGGAGCAATGGCAAAGCAGTTCTGTAAAATTGCCAAGAAAACAATCAAAGTCATGTCTTTGTAATCACCAACTTGATTGAATCTTTATTGATGAGGTTATTGGTTGTTTCTGTTTGCTTTCCACATCATTCTACTTTTTTTTAAGAGTTTCATAAAAATAGCAGATTAAAACAAACCAACAAGAAAGATTTCTCAAGCACTTTTTTAATACATCAGGGTCAATTTACTTACTCTCCACGTGTACAAAGTATACAAGAGCCATTTTGGCATCATGGTGAAAGCATCTGGCTGGAAACTGGGAGTTCTAGTCTCATCTCAGACACAAAGCCAGCTGGGTGACTTTGGGCCAGTCACTGTCTCTCACCTGCAGGAAGGAGGCAATAACAAAGCATTTTTGAAGAACATTGTCAAGAA
>JANHZU010007279.1:211079-221294 GCA_032468055.1 Acrochordus granulatus
GTCCAGATGCCTGTTTTTTAAACTTTGTTGCGATGCAATTACCCTGGACGAGTGAGAGTCTTCACAGACATCTACATAAGCTTACATTTTTAAGAGAATCCCCCTGATTTTAGCAGCTCTAGAACTCCAGACTTCATGTGGTAGTGAACAAAGTTTCGAAACTCACTATTATGGGAAATATGATTGCTCCCTTCTCTTTTTATCTTCAGAAATTAGAAAGGGGGCTAGTTGATGGCAGGGAACTTCAATAACATAATAATTTGTGTTTTTAGTAATTAGCAGAATCCAAAATACATAGAAGAGCATCATGAAGCCACGCAATTGAGCATATTCTAAGCCTACAGTGAGACATTACTAAAGCAAAATTCTAAGCAAGTCTGAAGGTTATACTTCCAGCAAAATGTCTCAGTAATAGCAAAGAAAGTCAAAAAAATGTCAACGTGACAAGCAAGATTTCTCAGGGGATCTTAAATTGGAATGGAGAATCTGTAATGCCTTTATACCTTCCCTGTGTAAAAAGTCAATACAATTAAAAGTTAAAACAATAATAACAGTATGTGCTTTGCAACTTTAGCAGAGACAGTTGGAAGAAGTCCAGATAGAAAGAAATGCATTCTTTTTTTGCCACCTTCTCAAAATGTTGTGTTTGTATGGGTACGTATAAAATGTCCATACACATTTATACATATAAAATGTCCATACACAAATGCCAAAATGGGGTGGATACACTTTCACACCAGGATTACTTTTATTCTGTTAGAAAATGAAAGTGAAAAGGGGGTAGGGGTTAGTTAGTGATACTGTATCAGGTGCAAGCAAGCAGATCCACTCCTGTTGAGTTCAAGTTAATTACTTTATTGCATTCTGCCTCTTATATAGGAAGCTTCCTAAATTTCTTTGCCTTCCCTTGGAAACAGATAGACAAAGTTCCATGGAGCTTGGGGGATGAGGGTCAATCCTAGTTTCTTGCAGATGCACAACAATTCAAGGTTAAGTCCCTACCTGAGTTCTCCTCCCTGCCTGTCTGAAAGTTTCCCAACCTACTAATACACATCTCTCTCCTATGGATACATTTTTGTGCAGGTTTTAAAACTGTAAACAGCATTGCAAAATTCAGAAAAAAATCTAGTCATACATTCTGGGTTTTCCTATGTAGTCATTAAATCTTGCATTTGGTATATTTGTCTGAACATTCTGATGGGCTGAATTTTCCTTCCATGTCTGCTACGGCCATTGGGAGCTTCAATAGTCCAGTTCCATGTAGTGATTAAAGGTAAAAGTTCAGAAAACAGGAGATTATGAGTATAGCCCTGCTTTAGGCACAAAGCCAATTGGGTGACTTTGAACTGATTGCTTTTTCTCAGCCTTAGAAAGAAGGAGGCAATGCCAAACTTCTTCCAAAATCAGTTGCTAGGTGTTAAGTCTGAATCAAAGATACCCTCCTTAAAAAAGGGGGATATATTTTCATACATTCTTCGAATCTTTAAAATATTTTATGTACTTGATAGAAACAAGCCATAGAATTTTAAGTAAAGATGTTGTTCTATTGGGCAAAGTTAGTTCCTATGTTGCAAAATACTTCATTTTCATTTAAACATGTTTTTATTCACCTTTCATTCAGTTGCTTGCATTCCATCTTTTTTTGTGGGGGGGGATATACTGGGTGTTTATGCTGAAAAAGCAATCCAAGCATGGGTTGTTTTATGAATATGAAAAACACTGGTGCTATAAATGCCAGGTCTTTATCTTTCACAACTTATCTTTATGCTAACTACCTTTCTACTATGGCAAGAAGATTTTATGGATATTGAAAACAAGATTATTTTCATCTTGCTGGCATGCACTTCACAGTGTGCATTTGTGGAGTTTATTTGAAGAATTTCTTCCCTTGTCTGATATTAAGGTTTTAGAAACTTCATATATAACATTGGGTTTGTTATTTATGTAGCAAACCCAGAGATGTGGAAAACCTATTCAGGTGATAAAGAAGGAGAGAAGAAATACTTGTGGTCCAAAAGTAGATTTTTGATCTCCAGGACTAGTGTACCTCAGTACATCCATCGAGAATATCTGATAATAAATGAATGAGTTTCAACGTCTTCTTGGTAACACTAATACCTATTGTCTGTCTGAAAATGAAGCCTTTCTTATGGGTAGATTTTCAGGACATGACCTGGTACAACTCCTTTTCTTCTGATCTGAACAGAGCTACTTTCATTCCCTGTCTTACTGGTTGGTTTGGAGCGCTCATACAGGATCTCAAAGGGGGTACATACAGCTTTTCATCATTGTTTCTTTCACTCAGAGGATTCTATAATTTTCTGTCAATGATAAGTCATGGAGAAAGGAGACTTGGTATGAGGTTGAGTAAACATCATTCCCTGTTCCCTTACGATGAGCTTTATTTTGTCTGAAATGATTGTTCTAGCACTGGGTTTTACTTTTTGTGTCCAAGGCCAACTGTATGTTCAAGAGAATCTGAAATCCCCCAAAGAGATATATAGCTCCAGTACTTAAAATAGAGTGCTGAAACTTCCAGCTTACATTTGTCAGCATGGATGGTCAAGTTTTTTCCTGTGTAACTTACACACAGAAAACTCAGTATCAGTGCAAAGATGCCTTGGAAGGATAAAGTCATAATTCCACCTTTTATCTTCATAAATACTCGTCTAATTTTAAAAAGAAGACTGATAAGTTGATGTTGACCATTCAAAGAAGAAAGATAAATGGGGACATTTCTATTGTCTGTCTACCTACCTACCTGCCCCACCCATTTATTGGTCCAGCCATCCATCCATCCACCTATGAACCTTCTCACCCACCCACCTACCTACCATCTGTCAAAAACCCATTAATTTCACTGGGATTTATTTGCAGGAATGTGTGCAAAGAACTACAGCCATAGGATCACATATGTACCTTAATGTTTATTATATTCAAGAAAATGGACTTTCGAGGAGGCTTTGTTTTAGAGTTGTAAGGATGTAAAAGTCAGTGCAAAAAAATCTAAGTAGAATGATAAGAATGCATTATTTTATGCTCTCTGTGCATAAAGCAAGCTTAAATATAAATATATACATTTTTAAGAAAAGTTTATTGTTCTTTAATTAGTGCCCCTATATTGCCATAGAGCACAAGCATTAAGGTGGCACAACAGTAGCATTCACTTGTGGTTTGGTGTACACATGAGTGTAAGAGGCCCAACAATGATGAACATTTGCACATGGTTCTAAGACTCTGCTGGGGGAATAAAGATTTATATGACTGTATGATGTATTGGCAAATCATATAGTGATGCTGCTATTGCATTCTATATTAAAAGCCTTTTATAAAGCAAGGAGCTGGCAAAGTTTCCTCGCGCTATATTTTTTCTCTGATTTTGGGAGTCAAGAAACATCTGAAAGACAGATCAGGAATGCAAAGTACAAATGGTTTAATCATTGTTGACCCAGAAAACTACCAAAATGTCTTCTGTCAAAAATATATATTTATAATTGTCCCCAAATAAATACTTCCTAGAGTGAGTCACCCTCTGCTAAGTGAATAACTTAGTAATCCTCATGTGTCTGTTAATAGTGTTCAGCCACCCTGTATTTACCAAGCAAATCTTATTAAGCAATCTGCCTCTCATATATTAGAAGACCTGCCTCATAATCCCAAAATCTTTTTATACACAGGAGCTCAGGGCTGACAACAAAGAATGAATTTTGATTGACAGATGAGCAATAGAAATAATGCTTGAAAATTGCCAGTGAAATGATGAACACCCAATCAAGGTTTCCAATCTTTCTTTATACTTCAGTGATTAATTTATTTCCAGGGCTTTTGTGAATTTCCAGAAAAATGAAGTGAGAAACATGATGACCCTAACATCTGCAAAGTTTATGCTAACAGAGAAATCAATTAATATTCATACAGGGAAGATACAAGAAAAAGGAATTTGTTTAAGCCATGAATGATTGCATTTGAAATCAAGATTGGAACAGAAAGCATGGATATAGGCCAAAAGGAATTGTTCCTCTGAGTTGCCAAAGAAATAATAGATTAATTTTTTAATAATTATTAACTAGTATTTAATTGGCTGGGCCAGTCAAGATAGAAGTCGTTTCCGATAATCTTGTCATTGGTTATAAACACATTTGTATATAGCCCTCTCTCTTTAAAGTTGCATCTAGATTTCCTTCTTTCTATAAGCTGTCCCTTCTAATCTTCATACTCTAAATCACAAGTTCATTATTCTCTATTTTTAGCAAAAGTCCACAAGGATTTCCAGTCACTGAGAAATATACTTGTTGATCTTTCTTGAATCAAACAAGTTAATTTTGCCATCTCTGCTAGTTTTGTCAACTTCGCCAACCATTCCTCCATTGTAGATATTTCAGACTCTTTCCATTTTTGTACATTTATTAGTCTCTGAGCAGTAATCATATATAAAAATAATGTTCCATGGCTTTTTTTCTAATTCGCTGTCCATTAATTCTCTGTCGTTTTTATCCTCAGTCTTCTCACTGACTCCAAAGCTTGTTGGCTCAAACAAATATACTTGTTGGCGAGGCTGTGAAAATGTCTCAGTATTTGAAGTATGAGCCAGGGTGGCATCCTACAGGTGACTTAATGTTAAAACCTGAAACATTATGACTTTAGAAAGTGATCAGAGCACTTACAAATTACTTTATTAGAGAAAATTGTTTCTCTTTGTTCTTAACAGAGCTGAGCTATTTTTGAAAGCAAAGTTAGAGCCATAGTAACTGTGAGTACCAAATCCTTGATGATTTTTTAAACATATTTAAAAATATTATTGTCTAGCATCACCTAATTAAGTTATCATTGGTTTATTTACCATCTCTGCTGCCGACTTCTCTCAGCTGACATTATCTTTATGAAAATGACTTCCCAACTATAGTACTTTATGGTGCAGAAATACGATCTGTGATATCACCTGGCTGAGTCAATCTGTCACCACATGCTAAAAGGAATAACCTTAAATGGTCTTAAAGTCACACTGCAGTTTTGGGATGGTACACATAGCATGTTAAGTAACGCCATCTGTTGGAGTCCAGATTCTGGTAAATCATTCAAACTTTATATAATATTAATGAAAGTCCTTCTGTTTTAGAACTAAAAAGTAGGAAAGATATGAACACAGACTGACTGAAAGAGGCCAGGAAGTCTCAAAGAGTATGATGACTGGCAAAAAAAAGTGTCAGGAAAAGAAAATCATCTTAAATGCAGCTACTATATTCTATCTCCTGGGTAAAATAGATCCCATTCAGGGTTCAACTTTCCTCTTTTCAACATCATGCGTGTCCCAGGAAGAATTTTTTTCTTGATATATGTACTCCAGGAAATCACTGTTGTGTTGATTGGATTGATCTAACATGGCAAGTTGATTTATTTGGGGAACAAAAAAAAGATTTTCAGCTCATGCACAAATATATATCAAGTTGATAGACTGCTCTCAAAGCCAACAATTCAATTTGAGGTTCCAGGATGAATCAACAATTTGATGCAGGGAATTGATTTCAGATGTGATTGTGTTGCCAGTAAATATCCAAATCAAATGTTTGCTTAGCCCAAGTATGTCCCTAATTTAATGTGTGCAATGTTAGGGGGAATATATTTGGGCTTCCTGAAATACAGCAAGAGAAAAACACATCTGGATTCAGTAGGGCATGGACAATGACAATGAGCAATCTTGGCTTTTAGAGAATAATGTAATACAGTAATATGTTTCCATATAATTTTAGCAGATAGCTTCACCAGAGAGTTGTTTTGTTGCTGAGACAATGGCACTGAAAGCTTCAAAATAAAACTTAACATCAAATTATTTTTGGTTGCATAGTCATCCTGATGTTCAGACTGAATTTGGCATTTTTGTCTACCAAGTAAGTCCTTCCCAAGGACCTGGGATAGGCAGATATTGTTGCTTAATACTATTAAAGGGATTATTAATTATTTCCCTCTGGCTTCCCTACTTCATGCTAAAAGGATACCTGAAAATAGTCCCTATGGTCAAAATTGAAGCTCATCTGCCCAACTCTGAGAGCCTTCAGGGGTCACCAGTACTGCCCCATTCTTTTATGGATTTTGCCACCTGTGACTTTTTTTGCCAAGTAGTGCAACAAAAACCATCTTCAGACATTGAAGTCGTCCCCTTCATGTAATTAGATTCTTGAAGAGAAGATGAGCAGCAATGCAGCCCATGAAATTCTGTTGAATAGGCCCCCTCCTTCCTCTATTGTCTGATGTTTCCCCCCTCCATCAGATACATCCTGATGTATCTCCAGGAGCAGACTGAAATAATGATGGTAGTTATTTTATTATTTTATGATTGCTTGACAAGCAATGGGTCATTCTTGTCCACCATTTTCCCTGCAGGCGAGCACTACACAGAAGTGATATGAAACAGTAATAAAACCCTGGCAGCATTCACTATTATATCAATACAGCATGAACTTCTTAACTACAATTATTTCCTTCTTATCTAACCCACTGTTTATGAACTGCACAAGTTGAGGGATGGATTGTAACTCTCCCTCACTGTTCAGACAAGTCTTTGAATGCACTGTCTTCCAGTTCAACAAGATAAGATAAAAGGGTTTCCATATTTGGGTTCTGTAGTGAACCAGTATGTTGTAGAGAAGTTAAAGAAATCTGACATAGGTTTGTTTTTCTTCTGATAAAATTTTCAGTCCACCAAATCTAGATTCCACCTCAGTGCAGGCAGTAATAATGCATGGAGTCTGTTCTCATACATTATTGTTGGCTAGAAAAGTTAAAATCACAGTATTTTTAGGAGAATTGTACAAAGCTGAATGTAGGGCTAGCATATTTGGTCTGCAAACATCCATACAACCAATAGATGGCAGAAAAGTCAGAGTTTTTGAGTTTGCTTGTTGCTATCTTGTGGTCATTAAGAGGTTTGCAGCCTACATGTGATAATCTAATGTAAAAATAATTAGAGGTTATTTGTTATTAAATAAAATGCATATTAGTGAAAGTTACATTCTAGAAAAATCTCATGTTAGGTAGAATTGCTTGTGGGAGAAAGATACCTTATATCACTTCTCTGCAAATTATCATCTGCCTGTCTGCCTGTCTATCATTTAATTTTAGATGAAGTTAAAGTGCTTTGACTATCATTAGGATTGTTGTAGGTATTTTCTCATGTTTCGGATTAATGATGATAATACTATAAAGTCAGTGAATCAACCAGCCCAAAGTTGGATAAAAATGATAAAATCCACATAGTAATGGTACATTTAAAAGATAATTACAACAAAATAAAAAACAGGTGTGTCGTGTAATAGAATGAAGTAATATGTAAATATACAAAGAAATCATAAGGGCCATGATTAGACATACTGCATTTGAGTATTTCTGGAGTAGCATAAGGAAAATGGTCAAATTCAAATATGAAGTCTGCTGGACCCTAGGCTGGGCAGGTCTCATCCTAATCTCTCTCACGGTTTTTCTGCAAGGGTATAGGAGTGGCCATAGCAGAATGACAGGATAAAAAGTAATCCATAAATATTTGATTAAACAATGCTGTACCCTCTGAAAGACCATTCCCCCTGAGACATGTATGACTCCAAACCTGATGACCTGACAGTTTTTGGAGATCTGGAGGGGGTAGAGTAGGCCCCATGCCCTTGTCAGTTGTCTTATTATAAGTTTTTCAGATGTACAGTGTTCTTTTTGCTGAGCTTTGTGGTCTCTTCTTAATCCTAAATACTGAGCCATCCCTAAGTTTGGATGGATGGATGGATGGATGGAAGGGTGGATGGATGGATGGATGGATGACATAGCTGATTTATACAAACTTTAGTACAAATTTGAAAATAATCATAAATAGATTTCTACCCATACATTTGTTTTTTTCAGACTTTATTAATTTATTTGATAAGTTTCTATCCTATTCTTCCTTTGGGGAATTGAGAATGGGCAAGACTGCACTATGTCATGGCAACTAATTCATCCTACGCCATGGTAATAAGCTATTTTGTCTTCCTTTCCAAAAGGAAATATCCTAATTTGATTTTGACAAGGAGATTATAGCGCTGTTTGAGAACCATTACTAAAAACATTCAGGAAAGGCAGGTTGCTGACACTGGCTATGGAGTTTGGGGGAAGAATGCCTCTTTAAATCAATACATCTACACTTCTTAATTAATGGAAGGTATATACAATGCACCTTCCAGCACAGGAAACCCCACTGTCTTTAAAATTCTAAGGACTGAAACAAATTCCTCTCCCATTTGAGGTGAGTCAACCATTCATTCTTTTTGTCTTCTTCATCACACTGTCTTCATCCATATTATTTTCTTGGTACTAGAATCATCCATTGGTTGAATGATAATATTCACTTCATTTATCTCCACTCTGAGCTGAATGAAAATTCTGAATAAATGTCAGTAGATTTTTTAGGGTCTTGTTTAGACTCAGCATTAACAAGACAGAGTGATTATTAAATCCCAAAACTAGAAATACTAGGACGGTATCAGCAGTAATTTTTGAAGGGGTTACCCTTCCCCAAAGATTGCAGATTAACAACTCAGGGCCCTCCTGGACCTGCCTATGCTGCAGATAGAAATCAAGTCCAGGAAAGATGTTGCCAGCATTGGCTGGTATGTCAGTTGTGGCCTTGAACAGAACAACAGGTAATAAGGATGTCACTCACTTTCATGACACCTCTCATTTACATGACTGTAATTCACTTGATTTGAGGCTACCTTGGAAGCAAAATGCAGTGGCCCATGTTTCTTTGTAATCACTTCATTACTGCCACATAATATCACTGTCATAAGCATTGGAAACCACTGTTTTCACTCTGTGCAGTTCAAGATGATGCTTTTATAAAGCTCTAGATAGCTCAGGGCATGGGTATGTTGCATGTTCCAAACAGAATCTTCTTACCCAAATTCAACAA
Organism: Acrochordus granulatus; assembly: GCA_032468055.1. NCBI lineage: Eukaryota > Metazoa > Chordata > Lepidosauria > Squamata > Acrochordidae > Acrochordus > Acrochordus granulatus. Next base: position 220,009 of record JANHZU010007279.1, read on the forward strand.
ACAGAGAAGGTGTTAAAGGACTCCATTTATTATGTGGCGTGATGAGAGAGAACATCCTTTGGATCGGCTGAATCCCTTCTTCTCTCACCTCCCAAGGCAGCTCCTATTCTCACATTTCTAAAGGTTTTTGTAAAATAGGTCATTTTGGAAGACCTTTGGAGATTGATTATGTAAGAATTATTGGTGCAGAAAGATGAATACTTAAATATTGCTATTGCAGTGGATGTTTCATTATTGTTTGATTCATGATTTCATTGGTGCTTTTGCTTTATATATATATATGTATATACATATATGTATATATATGTATATGTATTCCACTTAACGTCTTTTAGACTAAAGCCATTTAGGAAGCAGCTTGTAATTGCTTCTTTGGGAATTTTTTTAAACTTCCTTCGCTAGTCTATAACACTGGGATTTTTGAGTAACTTCTCCCCATTATTCAAATTAAACATTATCTAAATATGAATAATTTCTGACCCAGCATAGCTTTCATTAAACCAACTAAGGTTGACAAGGCACTGCCACCTGCTGAGACACTCCAATGAGTAGTCAACTGTTTTGTCAAAGGGACAAAACAGTTACAGTCAAAATTCAAATCAGTCAAACATTTTAAAAGTTACGATTTTTTTTTATAAACATAGAGAGCGACTATCTAAGTGCATTCCGTAGATTGGAAAGATGCAGATGGTGCCTTCTTTATGCCAGGCACACAAGATGCTAACAGTGCAGCATCTGTAGAAATGCCTTTCCTTCAAATTCAGAGAAGATTATAATGGGAGAGGACAACGGATAGTCCTAATCTGTTTAGGGTTTAAAAGTTAAACACTGCTTGCTAAACAACTGCCAGCCAGTGCTTATCCTTCACTACAGACATCTTATGTTCCCTGAATCTTGCACTGGATAGCAGCCTAACTGTTCCACTTTCCACTTTCAGACATTTTTCAGTGTCTTCTGGGACTAAGTAAATGTTAGTCTCTAGCATCTTTATCCCTTATATAATATATATTATCAAAATCGGTAGGATGAGATAACTGTAATGTAAGGTATCATTAAAAAGGCAACTTGGGAATTGATTATAATCCTAAGGAAATAGCTTATTTGGAATAAAAAGCCACGATTTCAGTTGCTTCATTACCATTCTTTTATTTTTGGAAGGTGAATAAAAAATAACAAAAATGGCCAGAAATGTGACACCTGAGATGCATAGAATTTCATAAAGGTTGATTCAATCTGTGTGTACATGTGAAAAAAATTAAAAAAATAAATACATCTTGGCAAATGCA
>JANHZU010007279.1:222216-242750 GCA_032468055.1 Acrochordus granulatus
CCTTTTGGATAAAAGGTGAAACGTCTTCTACTTAAAAAATCCAATCCAGATGCCTGTTTTTTAAACTTTTGTTGTGAAACATGTTCTGTGGTTTTCTGAAGCCATAGTTCTCCTGAACTCTGGGAGAAAGGGACGAAGCCCATTTGAGAGGATGGACATTGATGTACCACACCCAGCAGATCATGTGAATCTAGTAGACATTTCTGTACTGTGAAACCCACATTAGTAAGTGTTGCTCCAGGGATCTAGAAAGGCTGTGCGTCTGATGTCTGAGAATGCAGCGGAACAGAAAGGCTAAATTCTTTATCTGGTCAAAAATCAAGATATTTATACAATGTCTGTTCAATGTGGAGGATTCAGAGGGGCTCCTTAGTCATCATTTATCTGCTTACCGAGTTTCTGCTGTCTTAAAATTCTTCAAAATACCTCTTTCCTCTTACATTCAAAGTGATCAGCATAGTTAAAAGTTGAACTCCAATCAACTTTTTAAGAGGATGTCTGTTTGTTTGTTCCATCTCCTCAAGATGGAAGTTTACAAAGGAAACATAATTATTTGTAAGCATTGTCCTGCCCTCTGATTCCTGCCATATTATGAAGGTGAATCTAAGAGGCTTTTTTCCTTCCAAAAAAGGCTAATATGGTGCATAATTGGGATTTGAAAGCTGAGGCATAAGCTGAAGGAGAGGAGGTTTCTGATCAAATTTGGTGTTGCATTATAAATGCTGAACCTAATTTTCCCTAGAACTGCTAACTTAGACTTGTCCTGCTAGACTCCAGTCAAAGTTAAAGCATCCCTATCTATGTCAGTTGGGTATAATCCTGGGTTGTAATTTGGTTTTGGAAAGGGAAGGAAAAGGAGAGAAAAGAAAGCTAAAAGACCAACTGGGAACAATTAGCCTTAAACAACAGCAATACAACAGCAAAAGTTCTTTGTATTCCATGTAGAATTCTTTGAGCTTAAATCCAAGGAAAATATCTAAAAGCAAACTATTCCCACATAAAAGTTCATGATTGTGACTTGGGCCAAACCTTTGGCACTTTTAAACAAATCAGTATTATTAAATATGTAAATATGTGTATTTCATGCACATTCTTCTATTCCCCAACCAGGGGACTGATGGATTTTTCATTCTGGAAATGTTTATATGGCCTTTCCTTTCCTTTTTATTTTTGAATAATATTTAGTTCCCCTAAGAGATTCAGCTGATTACAATGACTACTTTTTATGACTTTTTATAAGAAGCCTCACAATGTGCCAAATGGGGTAGTTAATTTAACCTACATGCACACAAATACACACATAAATATTTGCAAACAAGGATATAAGCCAAGAATTTCAGTGAGTGTTTTCTGTAAGTCTCCTAAAACTTGCCTGGTGTTGGAGGCAGAAGTGAGTTTTGTACCAGAACGGATTCTGAAACAATCATTTTAATTTTCCACAGTATTGCTGTCGAGTAGCATCTCATAAGAAGCATGGTGGGTAATTAAATTAGTATTTTCTAGCCAGTTTTTCAAAGAGGATCCCAGGGTGTTCATCACCTGGGAGCCCTCCTAGAACTCTAGACCCAAATATGCCATATGCTAATGCTATGCTTGATTCATTACTTAAGTCATATTTTATGGAGGGAAGAGATAGCTCCTTTGAGAATGAATGTAATTGTCTCTTTGATAATATTGCTTAAATGAAACCCACATATATGAAAATGCACAGAAATAGGAAGAAAAGTAGTTTTAGAATCCTATCATGCTCAATCACAAGATGACTAGCGATATGTTGCTGAAATCCAGACCAAGATCCTTAATAACACACTTATTCATAAAAATAATTGGATGATTCTTTGTTTGATTAATCAAAGCCAGGGTTTGTATTCAGTCTGTGGGATGGGGAGGCAGAAATATGCTGCAGATTTTGAAGGAACATAAAAGCAATGTTGTGAGCAGTGAAGTCCACCAAATGTAATAATGATAATAATAACTCCCAGTAAGGCACTACCTTGACATGGTTGGGGGGCTTGTGTGCTCTGGGGAGGATGAGAGCTATACCAGAGGTTCAGCCATACTGGAAAGGTCTCATCAGAGAAGGCAGATGAAGAAGGTCTCTCCCATAAAAAATATGGTGAGATGTAATTTACAGAAACCCATACCAGCATGGTCTTCCATTGGGTTGGAAGGACTACAGGAGGTGTTGGGGTTCCTGTATACCTGGTGAAAAATGGGATAAAGGCAGCTTTACTTGGAACAGCTTACATCCTGCAACGATACCTTTAACAACATCAGTGAACAGCATCTGCCTGTCCCAGGTCCTTGGGATGGACTTGCTGGGTGGACAAAAATTCCATATCCAGTCGAAACTTCTGGGTGACTGAGTGAAGAATCAAATGCTAACAACAACAAGAGCCAATCTCTTAACTGAGAGACAAGGAGAGAGTCTATTAGCATCATCAGGCTTAAGAGCCTCCCAGAATCTGTTGGATTGCTTCCAACCAAGTGCATAATAACTCAGCACAGTTTTAGTTCATCTGATTTATTTTGCAATCTCTTCTAGCAGGAAAGATATGCATTTTCTGAATTACAGCTGAGGAACCTTGATAAAAGGAGAGAAAGGCTTCCTGTTATAGAGCAAATATCTTATAATTTGTACAATTTATGTGCACAGATAGACTCAAAAATGCACAGCTCACTTAGCTTGGATTACATTATTCAACCATTGCTTTAGTCAGAGAAGTTGCCAGTATCTTCCTGCGATCGCGAACATCAACAAGGCAAACATTTAGGTCTGAGCATAATTGCATGGTGACCTTTCAACAAACTGTTCACTCACCAAGGCGATCTTCATGTACTGCTCTCAGTCTTGAGACAAATATTCATCCTGCCATGCTGGATATTAAATATTTTATTATGAAACAACTGCCACGTGTTAATAAAGTACAGATTGTTCACTTGAGCCTTTTACAAAGGAATAAAAGAAAGAGATCAACAGCAACAGATGATAATTTTAAAATCTTCATCAGTCTTTCATATCTGCATTGTTCTTGTTGTTGCTGTTCAGTTTCACAGTCCTGTCTGACTCTTTGTGACCCCATGGACAGCAGCACACCAGTCTTCCATGTCTTGCACTGCCTCCCAGAGTCCACCCAAACTCATGCTCATCACACTGATGATGCTATCCAACTATCTCATCCTCCACCATCCCCTTCTCCTTTTCCCTTCAATATTTCCCAGAATCACAGACTTTTCCAATGAGTCCTCTCTTCACATTAGGTGGCCAAAGTACTTGAGTTTCATTTTCAGTATCTGTCCTTCCAGTGAACATTCAGGGTTGATTTCTTGTCACAATCAAAGGCTTTAGCATAGTCAATGAAGCAGAAGTAGATGTTTTCTGGAACTCTCTTGCTTTCTCCATGATCCAGCGAATGTTGGCAATTTGATCTCTGGTTCCTCTGCCTCTTTGAAACCCACCTTGTACATCTGATAGTTCTCGGCTTATATTCTGCTGAAGCCTAGCTTGTAATATTTGGAGCTTAACCTTGCTAGCGTACGAAATGAGCACAGTTCTATGGTAGTTTAAACATTCTTTGGCATTACCTTTCTTTGGGATTGGAATGTAAACTGATCTTTTCCAATCCTCTGGCCACTGTTGAGTTTTCCAAATTTGCTGGCATATTGAATGCAGCACTTTCACAGCATCATCTTTTAGGATTTTAAATAGTTCATTTGGAATACCATCACCTCCACTAGCTTTGTTGAGAGTAATGTTTCCTAAGGCCTACTTGAGTTCACACTCCAGGATGTCTGGCTCTAGGTCAGCAACCACATCATTGTGGTTATCAGGGATATTAGGTCCTTCTTTTATTGGTGTTCTGTGTATTCTTGTCATCTCTTCTTAATCTCTTCTGCTTCTGTTAAGTTCCTCTCATTTTTGTCTTTTATCATGCCCATCTTTGCACAAAATATTTCCTTGATATCTCTGATTTTCTTGAAGAGATCTCTGGTATTTCCCAGTTTATTGTTTTCCTTTATTTCTTTACATTGTTCCTTTAAGAAGAACTTCTTATCACTCCTTGCTCTTCTCTGGAAATCTGCATTCAGTCGTGTGTATCTTTCCCTTTCTCCCTTGCTTTTCGCTTTCCTTCTTTCCTCAGCTGAATGCTAACATTTCTCTGATTGTTTCATCCTTTTTTTTTGCTTGGTATCCTCTTTCTGCCATATAGTGGCTTGCAGGAGACTCTATTTTATGTATTTATTAAATTTATATGCCGCCAAAATCCGAAGACTCTTGGCGGCTATTTACTATGCTCAGGAGATCTGAAAAGCTAATTTGCAGCACCTAAAGAGAGGAAGACAGCATGAGTTATAGAAACAGATGATTAAAAGAATCTTTCCCTTTGGAACCTGCCTCAGATATCCTTCAGTTCATTAGATCGTTTGTATAGTCTCCTTCCCAATCGGTGTAAGTTCCTCAAATAGAAACAGATTTTCAACTGAACTGAAGTAGTGATGCAATAGTAAAGAGAGTTCAAACTACCATACAATTACCTGCAATATTACATTTTACAAGGAGTGTGGTTTATTATTATCCAGCTCAGTGATACTGAGGGATGGGTGTAGAATTAAGGCATCCACAAACTGACAAATTGATGCCAAAATAATTTATCTGTATCCTATCTTTAGGGGTGCTTTGGTCTAGTGGTTAAGACAATGGGCTTCTTGACCAGAACGTCAGTGGTTCAGCAGTTCAAGACCCAAGTGCCATGTAATGAGCTGAGCTCCTGTTACTTGGTCCAGCTCATGTCACCCTAATGGTTCAAAACAATGTAAAAATGCAAGTAGGCTGCAAATTGGAGATAAGAACTGACCGCTAGAGTCAGACTGACTGCTAGAGTCATGATTGGACAGGGGACACCTTTACCTTTTATTTGTATCCCACCTTTATTATTTTTACCAATAACCCAAGGTGGCAAACATATTTGCCATTTTCCTCCTCCTATTTTATCCCCACAGCAACAACCCTAAGGCTAAGAGAGAGTGACTGGCCCAAGACCACCCAGCTGGCTTTCATAGCTAAGGTATCACTAGAATTCACATCTTCCTGGTTTCTAGCCTCTTGCCTTAACCACTAAACCAAACAGGCTCTATGTATACAATGACATCCCAACACAAGCTACATTCTTTTATTCTTGAGCTGTAACAACCATTTCTTCCTAACTCCTTGTCCCCCTTGGACACTCCTGGTAATTCTCATTCCCTAATGGAACTGAATCACAGCTTTATTCTGCAGGATAGAGATAGCCATGAACTTCAGTCAGAACTCTTTGCTTTATTTGACTATGTCATCTGAATCATTGAAATATAATGACAGCAATAAATTGAGACTTTGGGACAGTAGAAGTAATCTTGCTAAGTATTTTTTTCTGCCTGCTATTGTTGACTTATTAGCAACAAATCAGTGGTGCAGAAAAAAAATATTTTGCAATTTTTTTCCCAACTCAGTACTCTTTCAGTCAGTTGAAAGAGAATTTCCTTTAAAATAATAATTTGAGAAATTTTGAGTGGTGAAAGGGGTGTTCTTGCACACTCCTGGAGTTTTCACCCCCTGGCTTCTTCTCATGCATTTTTTAAGAAAAGACAACATCATGAAGGAATTCTTTGCATGCCCCCACCTCAACCCCAGAGTTCCCATGATGCTTCTATGACTGCTAAGCAGGAATCTTGGTCTTGAGAAATTAGAAGAATTTCTCCTTCTGCTGGAGGTATACAGAAAAATTGTCCATCCAAATTCTGTGCCCACAAATTTGGTGAAAATGTTTTGAAATATATTATTTATAAAAAAAACCCTGTTAGCATATGTGCTACTTGTATTTTTACGAGTGTGTCTTGTACTTAATTGGGAAAGCCAAATTTTAAAGGAAAAATGATGTTAAGCTTATGTTTTCAGAAATGGGATTTACAATCCTGAGAACTTCCCAGTGTTTCAACAGGATGATTTTTTCAATCTTTTTTCTAAAGCTAGTTTAGATGACACATGAAAGCTACTTGAAAGTTTTGAAAAATATAATGTACAGCCATTTCAAAGGAGAAGCTGCATGTACTTCTGAAATTGCCAAGGGATTTTCACCTGGGAGCAAATTGTAGCCAATCTATAATTGGGATGGCTTTGATAAAACAAGTCACAAAAATTGTGTATGTATTCTTCTCAAGAACAAGGAGTAAATCCTCTTGTGCATTTTTCTTTTTATTGTCCATTGAGATGAATATATGGTGTAAGTTGTCTTTTAGGGGACTGAGAGTTCTTAATAAAACATCAAATATAGCTTAAGGAAGTTTGTGATGCAATAAAATCTTATGTGATGGGGAGAATTTAAATTTTCAATAAGTCTCAGAAGGTGGTGAATTCAAAATTTTGACAACTACATTGATCAAAGGGATTAGCTTATAAGAATTGTATTTTTTTACTTAAAAAGAAACTGAACAAGATGGTTCTGTGTCACAGTACTTAGCCACATTTGCCCAAATGCTATGGAGCATTTCGAACTTCTGAAGAAAAAAAAGTTGGATAAAGAAAAGTAATATATCATAACATCAGCTTTCCGAGTTCACAAACTGCTTCAAAACTAAATGGATATTTTGTTTAGTACTCAAACTCTTTGTAAAAAAAGGATATGAAAAGACATTGCCTTATCCCGGACTTAATTATATTTCCATATGGCTTAATAATGACTGATACGATTTGCATAGCATCAGACTGTTAGTCCTTCAAAGTAAGCCTGATCAGGAAATAGTCACAGCAAATATTATTCTACTTTATTGGGTTGGGTATGATAACAGGATCTTGAAAGCCTATCAGAGTTTTCCTCTGTCCTCACTTATGCTGTATAGAATCAAGCTGGTGTTATTCTGTTTCTCACACTTCCCTTTTTCTGAAAATTGAGTTGTTTTCTTTCTCTTTTATCTCTTAATAATTCCACATGATGGAATGTAGTCTAGATTCCCAGGGTGGAGAAGATACATTCCAGAGGAGCAAGAGATAACTCAGTTCAGATAACTTATGTGAGCAAAAGGGGGTGAAGATGGCTCCTCCCTAATAGTTCTGAGTATCTTCTTTATGTGGCTGGTAGTTTGCTTTTGTTTGGCAAGTTTTCTGAGGAACAATAATGTGCTTGGAAGAAAGATAACATGTCTTTCTTGATTTTGGAGCCTGACATCAATCTTGACAAAGATAATTCTCAATTATCAAGTAGAAGTCAATTATCAGCAGCATAAATTTACTTTGGTCATTAGTTGTCAAGGGTACACATGTTATTTTTGACTGCATCTATTGTCTGTGGAATTTATCAAGACTTCAAAAACTGTAGACTTTCATACCTGAGGGATTGCCAAAGAATTATTATACAACACGACAAAGAAAAATGTGCCCTTTATTTTAGCCATGTACTGTTGATGTATGTTGTTGGTCAACATTTGAATTTGGCTTCTGTTGACAAAAAGAGGACTGCTAAGCGATTGATTCAACTTCCTAGAGCTGCTTTGTTTATCACATTTCCAGGAATTGTAATGCTATGTGATATTGTACATGTTCAGCTGAACAAAACAATCTGTTTTCTGTAAATTAATTTGGTATATTAGCATAATTGAGGGGTGTGGTGGCCTAGCAGTTAAGTTGCTCCATTTGTTGTCCAGAAGGTTGGCAGCCCAAGTTTGATACCCAGGTGCCACATAATGGAGTGAGCTCCCATTATTTGCTCTAGCTCCTGCCAACCTAGCAGTTTAAAAGCATGCAAAATGCAAGTAGATAAATAGGTACTGCCTAAATTGGTGGGAGGGTAACAGCGTTCTGTGAACCTCAGTGTAGAATCATGCCAGCCACATGACCATGGAAGCATTTTTGGAAAACACTGGCTCTTCTGCTCTAGACTGAAAGGAGAAACCTTTATCCTTTCTTTTAGCTTAATAGCATAATTATTTAATATATACATGCACTGACATCACCCTCACACAATAATACAGAAGTCAATTTACCAACATAGTTCTGTACCCATAAGGGCAAGGGTAGCTATAATTTGTAATAAAGAGAAACTTTAAGAAAGATTATGGAGTGGACTTTTTTCTTCTCACTGATGGGTGCCACAGTTTTCTGACATTTATAAATCACTCTTTAGAAAATGGTAATGTAGCAGCGTATTCTTGTTGCTTGCTAATACAAAGGGTCTTCTTCAATCTTTTTCTTTTCATTGAAATCAGAAGAATAGATTCTTTCCAGGGGAGAAAGAGAAATAAAAAGTAACTCTATGGGAAGGACTCATTTTTGTTTCAGATCCTTCTAAAGGTGGTTAGAGACAGAAAATACAGGGAAGCTATTGATCTCTTTGCAACTTTGCTTTTTCTTGAAATTCAATATAGCTACAAAGGTAAAATCCTTAATTTCCCTTCTGCCACTTTATAAATGTGATTCTTCTCTGTATTTCATTATATCTGAAATAAACGTAGGGCTTTAGAAGCCTTTGTATATATGCATCAACATAACTCATCACATTTCTAAAATATATATTAGGGATCTGTTTATATGTTCATGCATGCTGCCTGCTCAACAGAATTTGACTTTATGAAAATGGGGTTACCGTAAGGGCCCATAGATAGGATTAATTTTCAATCATATGAGCTAGGCCAGGCTCTGGTATTCATAAATTCCATTTCTGTTTTTCTATGCCTCCATTAAAGCCTTATAATCATGTTCAGAATCTTGCTTGTGTTAATTGCACTGTGAAAGCTTGACACCTGGACTTCCTTCCTTGCATCAGAGGGGAGTAAAATTAATCAGAGAATTTCTGATAATTGAGGCAGGGACAAGACTTTATCTTGTCTTTCCATCCATCACTTTCCAGGTACTTGCTATTTCAAATCCACTCTTGGCAATAATTTCTCAAGGCTTGTCTTGATTAGAGGGAAATATGTGCATCTGAGTCTTAAATTAGCTAACACAGTGTAGTCTGAATTCTGATGGCCTTCCTCATGACTAGTTGGCTCCATGGAAATTGTGAGATGTTTCAAAGGTGCATTCTTTAGAGGAGTGGCTGGTCTGGATGAGAGTGAAAATAGAAGTTGCCAAAAGATGGATGATATATGTTAAATGGATGTCAACTCATGGCAGCTTACAAAAATCTAAATTAAAATATTGACCATAGCAGCATAAACAGTCATGTTAAAAAATATTAGATAAAATGTGGATGGTAAAAGTATTTACAATAGCATCCATTGTAAAATAACTCCAGTGAAAAATGTCCATGGTAATATCTACATTAATTTAAATAATCATCATAATTGAATTAAATTTTCAGCCACAAGCATAATGGCCATCTAAGTTTAATCATTCCATTTAAGATGGCCATCAGTACTTCAAAGGCCTCCAGAACAGTTCCATCTTCTGTGCTGTCTGAATAATTTATGAGAGGTGGAGGGAAAGACAGCCCAATTTATAAAAAGAGACTGTTCCATAAAATTAATGTTATTGCAGAGTGAGATCATCTCCATAGCTTCCTTAATGTCATGAAAATACAGAACAAGCAAGACGTCCTCCCTCCTTGAACACATAGGAAATGGCAATTCTGGATGGAATAATCTTCATGTGACAAAGATCATAGGGGAATGGGGCAAAGATAATCTAATTAAATATTATTAATTAAATTATTCAATGGAATAGTAATTTAAAACAACTTTGGTTAAAATTCTCCATCTATATCATAAAATCACAAACTCTAAAATTACTTATTGTGCAATACACTGGTTGCTTTGCAAACAAAGGCTATAGAGTGAGCAAGTGAGCATTTGTTCACAGCGGCACATGGAAGCTTCTCCATTTTGCTCTTCTCATGTATTCTTCTTTTGTAATCCACAAAGTCACACAGTGGCATGCACACATTCCCAAAGACTGGTGAATTATTCTTGGTCTTGTCCATCAACTGGTCATGCTATGTTCTTGTTACTAATAGCCTCATTATTTCTAAGACTTAGTCTAGTCCATCATCCAGTGTTTGCTTCATGTTGGCCTCATGTAGCAGGAGTGGCTATTTCTGTGCCTTCTCCCTGTCTTGTAATGACTTCTGATTTAAGGTCAGGGGAATTCCTCTAATGATTCAGGTTGCTCATTCACCCATTCTTTAGTTTTCTAGCAATACTGATTTCAATGCTTTTACAGAGATCTACTCATTTCTGGTGTTTAGTAAAGGACCTACTGGATAGATCCACAGGCATAAAAACACAGTGCTATAATACCCAGATACCAAAACCTGAAGATGATTTGAAGAGCCTCAAGCAAAATACCTGGGGCAGATCTGAAGAAAGTAAAACAATCCTGCAAAATTTCTCATCTTGTCTTTGGGCACAGCTTCATGCATATTTCAATGGCCACCAAAAGGCTGCTCGGTCTGAAATACAGCTTGTAAGGTTTTGCTGAGATGAAATATCTTCAGTTTTGAAAAATATCATAAAACATAGAAGTCTAGATTAACACATATCTCACTGCGTACCTTTAGACTGAGTCTTTTTTGCAAAAGGAAATTGCAGTGGACTCTGTTTTACTTGTATATAATCAGACTTGGAGGGGGGATTGTTTGTGCCACAAACACAACTGTGTTTCAGAAGTCACAAAGAATGTTACCTTTTTATTTGGGTTGTATTAGATTTATATTTATAGATTTATATTCTTTTGATATAGGATCTTAGGACGGCATACATACTGCTCCCTTCTGCTGTTTTTTTCTAGAAAACTAATTTTTTAGTGAGGTTGGACTGAGAGGAAGTGATTGACCTATAATGTGGGCCTCCCTGTTTCTAGTACAGCTTAACCACCAAACCACATTGGCTGGCTGTTTTGCCATGCTGATTGCAGATAATAGTAAAAAAATATGGATGGGTACACAATTGGAACCAGAATTTCCATGGCTAAGCAAGGCAGTTTTTAAGTGGATCATGTGATTATTAAGCAAATCCAGCTTCCCCCATTGACTTTGCTTGTCACATGCTGACTAGGAAGGTCTCAAATGGTGACCACATGATGGATCCCACCTGGGATGCTTCAGCCATTGTAAATACATGCTGGTTGCCAAATGCTTGAATTTTGATCCCATGACTGTGGAGATGCTCCGATAGTCGTTAAGTATGAAGACCAGCTTTTAGTTACTTTTTTAGTGCCACTGTAACTTCAGATGTTTGCTAAAGAAATGGTTGTAAGTTGTGATCTATATAAACTCAAAAGTGGCATCTTATATTGACTAACTATTGGAAAATTTACAAACAAAATTTATTAAAATTTACTATTGGTGATTTCAAGTGGTTGATCCTGACCAATACAGTTCCTATTAGCATAAGGCCTGATCATCTGGAAGAACTCCTGTTCCAGAACCTGTCTAGTTACTCAGATCAATAGAAGAAACTTTCTGAAGGTACCTTCATTACCAGAGACTTAGCCATTTGATATACGAGAAAGGTTCTTCTAGGTAATTCCCAAACAGTGGAATGTAACAGAGATGCTACTTCCCCATCCCTTTCTTATATTTAAGAGTGATGTTTCAATGCTCTCTTTGATGATCAAATTCCAGAAATCTATAGAAGGCCTAGATTTCAGATTAGAGCCATTAAGAAGAAATTCATGGAAAACCTTTCCATATGACAAGAAGTTTGCAAAATTTGTCCTTTTGAACAGCTGCTGTATTTTGGAGAATGCTTTGTTTTTGTTTCAATCAAGTGTTCTGAAGTATTAGAACCAGCCATAAGTCTTCAAAGCTATATCAGGTTAAGAATTCAAATTCTCCATTACGTGCTACAGCTTACTGGATATTCTAAACAGATATTAATTTCTTTTTAGAAAAGGAAGGGATTTACTGTACTGCAAATAACTCCATACCTCTTGTGCCCCATTCAAATCCTCAGAAGGGAAAGAGATTTCTTGCCTTAGTGTCTGCACTAATAGCGCGCAAAGGTCTCATTGTCCTAGCAATAATGCACTCAATTAAATTTAAATTACTTATTTCTTCTGCAAAGTGACTCAAGCAAGATGCCAAATGGGAAGGGCAGCTTGTCTCTGGGCCCGCCTTAAGAAAGAAAAAGAATGGCACAGTGTCAATTAGTTTTCAAGCTGCACAGCACATCAAATAATTAGATAAGGAATTAGATGAGGCCAAATTGAATCTCTTTCAATCACCGATAAAGAATACTTGGGTTTCTTTGGGAGAGATTGGGCTTTACAAGATGGATTGCAGTAAGAAGGGCACTCATGCAAAAAAGCAAAAATTTATTTTCTGTTTATTTTGAACGTTTTCACTCCCTTCATTGAAGGAACAATCCTTGCTTGACAAGAGATCTACTTCAACTTTACTCATGCCAATGTTTGTTTGTTTCATTGTCCTTGGCAAAAGAAGAAGCCTCAGAATTTGTTCAGACAATGATGGCAAAAAGGGATTTATGTTATAGGTGCAGAATCTGTTAGCCCTAGGATGATAGGGCTGCTATAATAAAAGAGCAACAGGCTAATTGAGAAGCCCTAAAAGTGCCCCAGAAGAAGGAAACAGGACATTACTTCTAAAAGGTTCCAGAAAAATATTTGGATGAATTAATGGAATCAAGTCTTGAGTTCAGTTTGAAGAAAATGTGATAACTTGTATAACTGTCATGATGAGACTAATGGAGCTTTCATCAGTGTCCATGTATTAGGAGGATATGTTTTGAGGCATTCAGAAGGATTTGAGCCAAATATCTGTCCAGCCTTCATAGAAAATTTGATTTGATTCCTTCCCATGATTCAGAGACCATGGAACCATGTCAATTTTGCATAATTATCATGGGAGTGACATTTTGACAGTAGCCAGAATTAAACTATCCTCTTTCTTCTGTTCTTATCTTCCTGTTTCTGTCACTACCTCTTTTAATAGCAAACTATTTTTTCTCATCTCAAAAACAGCTTTTAAGGCTCTTTTTTCAATTCCCCAATCTTTCCTTCTGTCAACTGACTGCACAAAAAAGTTAAGGTCAAATACTTCATCCTTTCAAGTTTCACACCAGGCTTAGCACTCTAAATACTTAGCTTCCTATTCAGAAATTGGCTTATTGTTCAGAAGTCTGTATGTAGATCTATGTTCCAAGGTTTAAATTCAAGACTTTTTTCTCATGTGTCTGTGAGTCAATGGATACTTGATTCCCCCCCCCCCATAGCCTGGGAGTTACTTCATCTATGGTGATATAGTGTTTCACTTTTCTCTAAGAATTACCAGTGCTTATATTGTCAATTTCATTCCTTACACAGGACTTTTAGTCCAGTGTTAATTATGGGACATAAAGCAAGCTGTTGATGATCTGTTCTGAATTAATAGGTGTGATTCATTTTATTAGAAGTATTGATCCACTGGAACATTATAAATGTGATTTCACCTTATGCAATATCAAGGAGCACAGTCCCTTCTGCTGAGACTCAGTCATACAATTTTATTTTACACATTCAGCTTTAGCCTTAGCCTATAATATACAGGAATGCTCATCTACAATAAGCATTGAGGTTTGGAAAAAAAAAAACCTCACTACAGCAGCCAGAAATCTAACAACAGTTTATAATTTGAGTTTTTTTTAAAGGTCTGAATTCTTAATGGAAGATTTGAGTGGTACACCAAACTTCCATGTGAGCAAGCTTAGTCTTGAGTCTGAACAAGCTTATTCAAGCATGGATAAACAGGATTTACAGTGATGAGAAAGACTGTAGCTCAGCCACATAGTGTGCTTGCTGAATGTCCCTAGTTCAGTTCATGGCATCTTCACTTAAAAAGGTCAGGTGTCATTTGATGGAAAAGTGCTTTGTCTGCAGATCTTGGAAAGCTACTCCAATCATATCAGGCTATCTTGGTGGACTCTTAGAGTATAGTAAATACTCTAAGACAAGCTCTTTATTCCAAACCTAGTATTATCTCTTTATGCAAAATTCTCAAGCAAAATTATTCGCCAGACTTTGAACTGAATGTGTTGGATTTTCCGTCTGGCATCTTCACCCTGAAAGCTGTACTCACTCAGCTCCATAGTTCTGATCTTAATTCTTCACAAAACACAAACAGGTTTTTTAAAGCATCTGAACAGTGTCTGGAGAGAATGTTTCTATCCATTGTAAATTATGAGACAGTCTTTAAGAATATCACAGCTCCTGTACATGCACTGAATGCCAAATCCTGGTCATAAATATTCCATGTGTGAAAATGGCTGCAGCATTTGCTTACCTAGGTTACCTCCCAAACAGTATCTACAATCTTCTCAAAATGAAAATATCATCTCCCTTGTAAATGATTAGCTGTCTCCTGCTTGATATTTTGTTTTGCTTTCTCACCCAGTAATACTTGTAGCAACTATTAACTGTTCCCGAACTGAATTATGGCTCTACCATTCCCTTGAATGTACAAGAACACTATTTTTTTCAGCACTTGTATAACTACATAATTCCTTGCTAAGCTGCTCTTGTTATGATGTAGTCCTCATGGGCTATGGTCGCTTCAACCTGTATCATTGGACTGCTATGCGAACCCTCGCTTTAGTTTATTTTGCCTATAGCAAGCATCCCAGATAACAACTCACATCACTGTAATGTGTCTCTGAGTGACAGATGGGACTGCTGGAAAGTTTTCAGAGAAATGAGATGGCAGTAGTTCATTTCCCATTAAAAAGAATGGGAAAATCTCAAAGCAGAGCTGTCTGGCTAAACCAGTCCCAAAGGCAATAATGTAAACTAGTTTTTTTTTTAAAAAAAGATATCTTGACTACGCTAGATATGATGAGACTTCTAAAAAAAACTTTCAGCAATCTAAGTACATATGAGAAAGGGAACACTGTACATTAATTAATTCCAAGTTGACTGTAATTCTAAGTCAACTTCTACTCTTTATTCTAAGAGAATCCCTATAAATAGAGAAACCTCCACATTGGTAATCATGGGTGTCTGCAGATACAGGCATGGGGAGGTCACTGTTCATCACAAATGATGCCACTTGCATCAAATAGGGTGAGTTCATGATATTATTGCAGGACATCATGCATCTGTTGTTTTGATATCACTGTAGCTTATTTATGGAGATCACAGTTGGCGACTGTTTGTTAACAAAACCTGTAGCCTTTATAGAACAAAGGGTAAAAGTTGCCCATCTGGCATCCCTGTGCCTATTCCCAAAGCATTGGACATGTTTCATAAGTTCCCCAAATGCATCCAAAAGTTGTCACCACACTGCAACATCAATGTATTAAAAGGCAGAAAATTTTGGAAGCATTGGGAATAACCAAGTGAAATGTATCACTTTCAATTGATTAAATGTAAATCCATTTCAGTCTTTACCCTGGCCTCAGCCAATTCTTTGGCCTGATTAAATTAAGTCTTTGAACTATGGTCCTTGACATATTGTCTTGAGGTGCTGACTTTAACCTGAAAACATTGTGTAATCCTGAACTGTGACATGACCCTTTGACTCACTGTAATTTCTTCTATCCAAGAAGAAAGTCACATTCATCTTTAACAGAACTTTTTAGTCAACTCACCACCACCTGTACATGTCTTGGCTTCCTTCATCCCAGGAATTCTTTCTTCTCTCCACTGAATGTAATTTCTCATTCTGTTGTGTTTACTTATTAAGACACTATTGTGAAAGCAGAAGAATCTCACTGTTTTCTTTCAAATGAATTCAAGTCCTGTTTTCAACTGCTGCCTTATACTTCAGCCTCAATCAGATGGCATCTACATAGAAAAATAAACTTGGGGAACCTCTTCTAGAGGCAAATACATGCCATGATGAGCAATGGGATTGTCTTTCTCTAATAGGGATTCCAAGAAGTTGTTCTTAGGGAGAGCAAAATCCACATTAGTAGAAAACAAACACACAAAAGCACTGTATTAAGGAAAATGACCCATGGGGAAAAAACACAATCCTAAAACACAGCAATCTGTCTGAAACTTTCTTTTGTTTTGTTTAATTCGGAAATTGTAGGGAAACAACCTTGAGAAAAATTTGGAACAAGTAAAATAGCCCAGTGTGTGAAAGTAAGTGGATAGAGTCAGCAATCGAATTGGAACTGATCAGAAACAGGACAAAAAAAGGAAAGGGGACAGGCAAAGTCTGAAATAATTTTGAAAAATATAATAGAACAGAACCTGATCTTTACCTTGTATTGTTTTCCTGTAGCATTGCATAATCATTTTCTTTACTGAAGTAAAATATTTGGCAGCCATTGACTTTGGCTCATTATACCCTTAATGAATGTTTTACACTCCATTTTAATGAGAGTCTCTTCTTTGTTTTATTCAAAGAGCAATGTTATCACCCCTTCAGGTATCATCCTCTTTATCTCCATTCTCCACAGCACTGGAGCAATGATCTGTCATTAGTCAATGGTGTCACATCTGTTACACAATCTCCCAAATCTTGTGAAATAATCAACCTGCTAATGGCCAAGAACTAACATGACAACACTGTCACCAGACTTCAATTGGAAAGCAAGATTGAGCAAACTTTTGATAGACGGGACTATAATTAATATTTTGGTGGCATCACAAGGGGCTAAAGTGGTCCAAATGATGTAAAATGGGTGATCTTAAGAGATGTCAGGGATGGATCTGAAGATTTTCTTTGTCTTTATTTTGAAACTTATGGCATCGTGTTATAGATTTTCTAACACATAGTAGAAAAGGGTCACCAATCTTCACTAACTGTGGTCCAAGGGTCTTTATCAACCACAAGAAAGGGAGTACAGGAACTACATCCAGACCTGGAATTTCAAGTCGCCCATTTCATATACAGCTATAAGGTAGTTGTTCTGTCTTGCTATTCCACTTTTTGAAGAAGGAATTATCAACATCCATGGGGGGGATGAATAAAATGACTTCTATTAGCCAGAAACTTCTAACTATTGAGTTAAATATTCACAGGACTCTGGAGGCAATGATCTAAGACAATGCTGGAAGGATAAAGTTATTTCAATATTAAACTGAATATATCCCAAATGTTTTTTCCAAATTCTTGATATTTTTTAAGTTGAAAAGTTTGAAAAGATTATAACTGTATAGCACAAAATCTTACTGGCACGGAGTCATGAAACAAAGGCTAGAAACAAAATGTTTGGTTTCAGGACTACTACTTTAACAGTCAAGCACAATCTGCAAAAATTAAGAAAATATTAACCATGTCCAATCCATTTCTGTGAAATCGAGAGGTTATTCATTTCTTGAACTTAGATGCTGCCTGTTGCATAGAAGACCCAGGACATCTTACAAGAAAATTAAACTATACATGTTACAAGACAATATCAATATACATATGATACACTTGCACAGTATAGCTGAACAAATCTTGCACCATTCCCAAATTTGGTAAATATGCCACCATTGCTTAACAGTGATGAATTAACTAGAGTGTTGATTCATGATATTCACTCTTTGTTCACTCTAACATTAAATTAAGAGAGTAGAGCTGCCACACAAAATTTCAGAAATCCAGATGACCACTAAATGGCAGAAAAGATGTAATTTAATTTTAATTTAATTTAATTTAATTTACACACACACATATGTTACTATCTAAGGATGCTCTTGAGTTTTGCAGCCCACATTGCCTACCTGTTTGCATTTTTACTGAACCCCACTCAATTTGAGAGAAAGCAGTGCTCAGAAGATACCAACTTGACCTTAGACTTTTCTTGTTTGCCTCATTGAATCTTTAAACCATAGACAGACAGACAGAAAGCTGTTCTCTAACAAAACAGAACACCAGTGTTTGTCATGCAGATTTGAAGAACAGTCACAATGAGTTTAGTTAGGTAATGAAACACTTACAAGAAAACCATCAGGCTCAGAGAGCGCCAAGGATTCCACAGTTTAACCCTGAGCGACAAATATTCTCTTCTATTGGTCCCATATCCACCTTGGCAGCTATTTTGTGGAATTTCAAATATATTCCTAGTCCCAAAAGATTTATTAGCATCATGTCTCAGAAGGGACAGAAACAATTTGAAGAATGATGGCACCATTCTCCAACTGCCTCAGGAAGTTCCCAGGACAAGTTGGATTTGAGACTTCAAATTGTTAAAAATTCTCTCCAGGTTTTTCTTTCTGCTACATGGGCCATACTTGCAGTGCAGCTCACTTCCATGCACTTTGATGTATACTTTACATCTCAGAGGGAAAAAAAACAGAGAATAAGAAAGAGAAAAGTGAGAACGAGAGTCTCCAAAGGTTGCCACTCTTGCTGATTAATAGTAAATTTCTACCACAAAAGGTCTAGGCTTGAAGACTTCATTAGTAGAAATCTACCGTGACAATCTTGGAGAAAAGGTCAGCTCATTCTTTAGATGAGAGCCTAGCCCAGGAACAAAAGAAACTATGGCTCTTGCAGATATGGAGCAGCACATGCACACAACAAAAGAAAGGCTTTTTTTTCATTAATCTATGTTCTCTTTCAGAAACTTTGGTAACTAAAAAGTTTTCATCAGGATTCTATTCCATGCCGGCTTGCTTGCTGGGTTGCTTCCTCCTCCCCTTCCTCAATTCTGCTATCTAATGACAAATCTGTGCATGTTTATTGACCTATAATTGTGCAGATGTTATTTAGCTAATCACTCATCACAGTATTCATGAGGGTAAATCAGTGATCACTTCAGTGACAAAGAGAACTGCACTTCTTTAGCCATGCTGACCTAAAAGATTAAACTATGCCAAATTACACTTGTCTCCTAATAGTACCATTGGAGTAGATGTTTGACAATTATTATCATCAGAAACTGCAGTCTCCTTGAATACTGGCTGTAGCTGAGGCAAATCTTCTGCCTTTTAAAAGCTCTATTAAAAATCATTCTTTGGAGACTGGAAATTGGAATGCAGCTATGCAGTAACTTCAGATAAAAACTATAAATTGTCCACCTTAATAAATGTCTGAGTTGAAGAAAGTATTTGTGCTCACTTTTCAGAAGGATAATCTGAATACTTCAATGTCTGTATGTATACAGTATTATTGAACATATGTTTTTACTTTTTCATTCTAGCTCACTGATGATTATTAGGAGCATTGTTTTATTTAGATTGGATATGGCAATGTGGATAAAACTAACAGCGCGTTATCATTATTATTTTTATCTTTATGAACCTCTTTCAGATTTGCCCCTTTTTCAGATATGTTCTTTATTTTTTCCAACAAGACATAGTCGCAGTAACTATCATGTATAAAGAAAACCACTTAGCTTCATGGAAGTCGTTGTTGAGTATTTAGAGAGAGATTGGGTTTACACTTCAGTGATTGATTCATTAAATGCCTTTAAATGGTGTCAACGTTTAGTGAACAAATGGACAGATTCTCTCCAGAATTGTCTATCTTGGACTTTTAATTCTCCAATATACCATGCTCAATCATGATGTGGCTTGTTTCTATCAGGATTTATTCAATAAGAAATCCCACACTTACTTTATTTAAAGTATTTTTATCTATTTTCTCCCTGTGATTCCTGATAACTGGAATAGTGCTTGCATTTTTCTTCGTAAGATTTTCAAAATTGGTTTGCCATTGCCTTCTTCCTAGGGATAAAAGAGAATGACTGGCCCAAAGTTACCCAACTGGCATTGTGCCTAAGGCAGAATGAGAACTCATGGTCTTCCAGTTTCTATCCTGGTGCCATAACTATGACATCAAACTGGGTGTCAAAGTATTTGCATACTGCTTCTCATTACACGTAACCCTGAAGTGGGTTTGCAGTGATTATCAATACTTCAGAATTAAAAGAGGCTAAAGCAATCCATGAGTAAGACAGGTGTTAGGAGAAGTTAACAGGCTGAGGAAAGCCAAACATGTATACATTTTCAAAAGATTCTTAATACTTATCTAGGTTGGGACTTGGTGTATTGTACAGGGGTGGTTATACCAGAGGAGAGGTCCCAAAAGAGGACAGCTTCCTTCCTTTGCCACTAAGTCATCTAAAAGTTCTACAACCATGAGGAGGGCTCTTCCTCAAAGTTCATAAGCATCTGGGGGCTAGCAAACATGTGAAACAGGTCATGTTTCAATAAGGCATAGCTGAAAAAAATTCTGGCTTTGCATTAAGTGGTGAATCAACTATAACACCATGAATATTGAATGTAGGACTTCTGAATTCTAATTGAGCATTCTAACTTCTGTCCCATGATGGCACTTCTGAAATTTTTGTTCGGGGAATTCTCATGATTTGAAATATTACTAGAAACATTGATTGGGGGATGGAAAATAAGACTTTTCATAAAATTTTCCAGCTCTAATATTCTCAAATTCTAATGCAGTATTCACACAATACACTTCACTGGATAATGGACAGTGGTAAATGGGCTGAGAAAATACCATAATGAAGTCCTATTTCTGGTTGCTAGTAAGGTATTTAAGATTGCAAGGAAGTAAATGTATCTCCCAGGATAGTGACTGACAACTGGGCCATCAAAATACAGCAAATATCTGTGAGATCAGTGTTGCAGTAAAGGGAAATAGCATTTTAATAAGATTGTAATATTACAATTA